>JAPXFY010000018.1:77786165-77788665 GCA_030674185.1 Monoplex corrugatus
ACTAACATCAGACACAACAATCATATCATTAAGTAAGACTAACATCAGACACAACAATCATATCATTAAGTAAGACTAACATCAGATACAACCATCATATCATTAAGTAAGACTAACATCAGACACAACCATCATATCATTAAGTAAGACTAACATCAGACACAACAATCATATCATTAGTAAGACTAACATCAGACACAACAATCATATCATTAAGTAAGACTAACATCTGACACAACCATCATATCATTAAGTAAGACTAACATCTGACACAACAATCATATCATTAATTTAAGTAAGACTAACATCTGACACAACCATCATATCATTAAGTAAGACTAACATCTGACACAACCATCATATCATTAATTTAAGTAAGACTAACATCAGACACAACAATCATATCATTAAGACTAACATCTGACACAACCATCATATCATTAAGTAAGACTAACATCAGACACAACCATCATATCATTAAGTAAGACTAACATCTGACACAACCATCATATCATTAAGTAAGACTAACATCAGACACAACCATCATATCATTAAGTAAGACTAACATCTGACACAACCATCATATCATTAAGTAAGACTAACATCTGACACAACATATAATTAAGTAAGACTAACATCAGACACAACCATCATATCATTAAGTAAGACTAACATCAGACACAACCTCATATCATTAAGTAAGACTAACATCTGACACAACCATCATATCATTAAGTAAGACTAACATCAGACACAACCATCATATCATTAAGTAAGACTAACATCGACACAACCATCATATCATTAAGACTAACATCAGACACAAACCATCATATCATTAAGACTAACATCAGACACAACCATCATATCATTAAGACTAACATCAGACACAACCATCATATCATTAAGACTAACATCAGACACAACCATCATATCATTAAGTAAGACTAACATCAGACACAACCATCATATCATAAGTAAGACTAACATCAGACACAACCATCATATCATTAAGACTAACATCAGACACAACCTCATATCATTAAGACTAACATCAGACACAACCATCATATCATTAAGTAAGACTAACATCAGACACAACATCATATCATTAAGTAAGACTAACATCAGACACAACCATCATATCATTAAGACTAACATCAGACACAACCATCATATCATTAAGTAAGACTAACATCAGACACTCATATCATTAAGACTAACATCAGACACAACCATCATATCATTAAGTAACATCAGACCAACCATCAATACAGTAAGACTAACATCAGACACACCAATCATATCATTAAGACTAACATCAGACACTCAATATCATTAAGACTAACATACAGACACAACCATCATATCATTAAGTAAGACTAAACATCAGATACAGTTAAGACTAACATCAGACACAACATAACTACATAAGACTAACATTCAGACAACATCAATCATTAAGACTAACATCAGACACAACCATCATATTCATTAAGACTAACATCAGACACTCATATCATTAAGACTAACATCAGATACAACCATCATATCATTAAGTAAGACTAACATCAGACACAACCATCATATCATTAAGACTAACATCAGACACACATATCATTAAGACTAACATCAGACACAACCATCATATCATTAAGACTAACATCAGACACTCATATCATTAAGACTAACATCAGATACAACCATCATATCATTAAGTAAGACTAACATCATACACAACCATCATATCATTAAGACTAACATCAGACACTCATATCATAAGACTAACATCAGACACAACCATCATATCATTAAGACTAACATCAGATACAGTAAGACTAACATCAGACACAACCATCATATCATTAAGTAAGACTAACATCAGACACTCATATCATTAAGACTAACATCAGATACAGTAAGACTAACATCAGACACAACCATCATATCATTAAGTAAGACTAACATCAGACACAACCATCATATCATTAAGTAAGACTAACATCAGATACAGTAAGACTAACATCAGACACAACCATCATGTCATTAAGTAAGACTAACATCAGACACTCATATCATTAAGACTAACATCAGATACAACCATCATATCATTAAGTAAGACTAACATCAGACACAACAATCATAATATTGACAAACAAGTGCACCATACCAGCAAGCAGTACACTGGACCATTTGAAGATCTGTTAACATCCGTGAAGAAAAGAACAGTACGATGGTGTGACCATGAGACATGATAGAATGGCCCTTGCTAAGTCCATGCTACACAGATCTATCGAAGGAAGGAGACGGAGATGAATAATAATTAATAATAATAATTACAATATTTATATAGCGCAAAATCTTGATAAAATCAAATCTAAGCGCTGAAACACACACACACACGCACGCTCGCACACACACGCACTCACGCACGCACACACACACACGCACCCACACACACACACCACACACACACACACACACACACACACACACACAC
>JAPXFY010000018.1:77798665-77803665 GCA_030674185.1 Monoplex corrugatus
CCTTGTGAATATGATAGAAATAGAAAGCAAAAGCAAAAGGTTTGAGCTAAATAGCAAGAAGATTGACGTCATGATAATCAGAAAAAAACAAAAAAAAACAACATGAAATCCTCTCATGCAAAATAACATCAAACAGCACAACCTTGAGACAGGTTGATAAGTTGAAATATCTGGGAACGATGATGTCACCAGATTGCAGGTGCACATCAGAAATAGCCAGCAGAATCGGCCACGCCAAAACAGCATTCGAGAAGATGAAAGCATTCTTACCAACACATCCCTATCACTTAACATCAGGAAGAGAGTTCTTGAATGTTATATAGAACCAATATGTTGCACGGTTGTGAGGCGTGGACAGTCAACAAGCACAACCAGAACAAGATTGAGGCAGCCGATGATGTGGTTTCTAGGAAGAGTGTTGAGAGTTCCATGGACATCAAAGAAAACAAAGGAGACAGTCTTGATGGAGGCAGACACAAGAAGTCAAGATCATTCATAAGGAAGATTAGGAAAAAAGCAGGCAACATTCATAGGCCATTTTATGACAACAGGAAAGCTGGAGGGAAAGAGAACACCAGGTAGACCCTGGGAAAAAAATATTAGACGGACTTGCAGATTGGCTGAGGGCAGAGAGGGTGGGAGATGTGCTTGTGGCAACAAGGGATAGATACATATGGAGGGCCATGATCGCCAATGCCACGTGGCATGACACTTGATGATGATGACTGGGAACTGAAGCTGACAG
This sequence comes from Monoplex corrugatus, assembly GCA_030674185.1. Taxonomy (NCBI): domain Eukaryota; kingdom Metazoa; phylum Mollusca; class Gastropoda; order Littorinimorpha; family Ranellidae; genus Monoplex; species Monoplex corrugatus. The sequence continues at coordinate 77,799,411 of JAPXFY010000018.1, forward strand.
GCAGGATACGGTTCGATACGTCCAGGTTCGATGCTCATGTCGTCTCTCGGTTCGATACGTCCCAGGTTCGATATGTCCAGGTTGGATGACGTCCCAGTCGATACTAACAGTTCGATAGTGCCAGAACGATCATGCAGATCGATACGTTCCAGTTCGATACGTCTGAGGTTCCATACGTCCCAGGTACAAAACGTATCTTTTTGCGTGCGTTATGTCGCGCATTTTTATCGCGCGAGCGAGGTGCGCGGCGCGGGCGTGCGTCCATGTGTGAAAGAGAGAGAGAGAAAGAGACAGAGACGAGAGAGACGGAGAGACACAGAGAGAGATATAGAGAGAGACAGAGAAGACAGACATACAGACAGACTGAGACAGACAGAGTGAAAGAGAGAGAAAAAGAGAGAGAGAGTGAGAGAGTGAGAGAGACAAACAGACAGACAGAGAGACAGATACATAGACAGAGACAGAGACACAGGGAGAGAGACGACAGAGACAGAGGACAGAGAGACAGAGACAGAGAGAGAGACAGACAGAGTGAGACAGACAGAGAGAGACAGAGACAGACAGAGAGAGAGGGGATCACAGAAAGAATGCTCATGTTCTTCATCTTTCAGCACCGACCATCTGCCGTGTATGATCTACCACCCATGTTCCCACATAATGTTTCCCCGAGTCTCTGTTCCCCTGGCTTCGCACGTTCTGTACTGACAAAGCAACACACGGAACTCAGTCCACAAGTCGCAGTCCCAAACTCCCACCTTGCCGGCTTTTACATCGTTGAACCTCCTCTGCTGTCTGTGCGTGTGTGTTTGGTGAGATGAAGACAGAAACAAAAAAATCACGATTCAATTATATGAGCATGGCTATGTCACGACAACAGTAAAACGTCCACGACTCTTAGAGAGGCTCAACCGCGAATAAAACACATTTCATTTCCATCGTACGAATAAATACTACAATGAAAAAAAAAAATGATAAAAGAAAAAAAAGTAAGAGAGAGAGAGAGGGGGGGGGAGACAGAGAGAGGGAGAAAGAGAGAGAGAGAGAGAGAGAGAGAGCAGAGAAGAGAGAGAGAGAGAGAGAGAGAGAGAAGAGAGATGGAGAGAGGGAGAAGGAGATAGAGAGAGACAGAGAGAGAAGGAGAGACAGACAGACAGACAAACAGACAGAGAAAGAGAGAGACAGAGACACAGAGAGACAGAGACAGAGACAGAGAGAGTGAGAGAGAGAGACAGAGAGAGGGAAATAAAAGAAAAAAAATGAAAAAAAAAAGGCCAAAACGTCTCGTTCCAATTCTGTGACCATGGCTGTGTCATGCCCAGACCACATGTCCATGACTGTAAGACAGGTTTAACCTTTAATTTAACCTTCAATAAAAACCATTTGTGTTCCACTGAACAACTAAATCATAAAATTAAAAAGGATAAAACAGGAAAAAGAAACAATGAACGGGGAAAAGTCTCGTTTCAATTAATGACCATGGCTGTGTGACGCCCACGATAACATGTCCATGACTCTTCCAGAGGCTTGATCTGGAATAAAAGCCATTTGTGTTCCACTGTGTTACATGATCTGCCCGAATCAACAATAAGAACTGCATTGTTTTAATCCCTAGACAAACAGCACAGCAGACAAGTCAAGGCAGTGCCAGTCTATATAGTTGACAATTGTGATATAATACGAATGACATCTATCATCGTTCACTCAAGCAATAAATCTAAATAAACGAACACATAAATGAATGGGAAGTCAAATAAACGAATGAAATGAATGAATGAATGAATGAATGAATGAATGAATTAATGAATGAATGAATGAATGAATGAATGAACATTTAAAATGAACTAAATGAATAAATGCATAAACAAACAAGTAAATAAACAACTAAATAAATGAATAGAGAAACGAATAAATGAATGAATTAAGGAAGGAAGGAAGGAAGGAAGAAAGGATGGAAGGAGGTAATGAATGAATGAATGAATGAATGAATGAATGAATGAATGAATGAATGAATGAATGAATGAACGGTTAAATGAAACAAGTAAGTTGGTAAAGAAAGAAAGAAGAAGAAAAGAAAGAAAATAAAGAAAGAAAGAAAGAAGAAAGAAAGAAAGAAGAAAGAAAGAAGAAGAGAAAGAAAGAAAGAAAAATAAAGAAAGAAAGAATATGCATTACACCACACCTTGGTTTTTGTTGGGTTATATTTTTATATGGTTTCTGTGAACGACGTTAGTCTACATGTGATATAAAAGCTGTGTACAAACCAACCAAACGACAACAAACACAACAACAGCAACAATAAAAAACAGCAAAAATCAACAAAATTAATCAATCAAACAAACAAACACAAAATATTCACGGAGTTGGTGAACGTCAAAATACGGAAAACAACAACATCAACAACAAAACCTGTTAACGACTTCCATCTCCCAACCCCCTGAACACTCGTAAACAAGGAGAGACAATACGAACGGGGGATTTTGGAGAGGGAGAGAGGAGAGAGAGAGAGGAGAGGAGAGAGAGAGAGAGAGAGAGAGAGAGAGAGAGACAGAGAGAGGAGAAAGAGAGAGACAGAGAGAGAGAGAGACAGAGACAGAGAGAGACACAGAGAGACACAGAGAGACAGAGAGAGAGAGAGACAGAGACAGAGACAGAGAGACAGAGAGAGACAGAGACAGAGACAGAGAGAGAGAGACAAAGAGAGACAGAGAGCATAAAAATGTTACATCATAACTAACATAAACTGTTAACACAAACCCCAACCCATCAACTTCTTTCAGACGATGTCCCAGGGCCAGGAAGCCTCTCTCTCTCTCTCTCTCTCTCTCTCTCTCTCTCTCTCTCTCTCTCTCTCTCTCTCTCTCCTTCTCTCTCTCTCTCTCTCCTTCTCTCTCTCTCTCTCTCTCCCTCTCTCTCTCTCTCCCTCCCTCTCTCTCTCTCTCTCTCTCTGGGTATATGGGGTGGATGAAGGGGAGGAGGGGAGGTAACTTTGAAGTACTAAACAGCTGACAGCGCCATAAACACCGGCTGACATGGAGCTTGGTGGTCGTCCCACGGAATGAAGATGGTTTCGTCGCAATGTACATGTATGTCCAATTGTCTGCTTCTCCTAACCACACAGGGGCAGGTTGGTTGGTTGGTTGGTTGGTTGGTTGATTGTTGTTGTTGTTGTTGTTGTTGTTGTTGTTGTTGTTGTTGTTGTTGTTTAAAGCCCAGCCGACTGCGTAAAGCCATATCAGGATTATAACCGCCTCAAAACATACAAAACTTCAACAAGAAAACAAACAAACAAGCAAACAAAATCCCAGAAAATTAAGTACACATTATCAATGCGTTCACGCACATAATCTAAGGACATGCCCGTGGCGTGGTCCATTCCGTCCGATTTATCGCACAGGGGATTTAACCAGACACACACCTGAATACACATTTAAGCATTCCTAAGGACACCAAAACACACAAAAACAAACTAAATGACCAACAATGCTTCTGCATATCTCACCTCCCATGTTGGTTATTGTTGCTATTGTTATTGTATTGTTATTGCTATTGTTATTGTTGTTTAAAGCACAACCGACTTCGTAGAGTTATGCCAGGGCTACAACTGCCTCAAAATCTACAAGACTTCAACAGAGAAAACAAAAAGAAAAATTAAGCACACATCAATGCATTCGCGCCCATAATCCAAGGACATGCCCCTGGCGTTGTCCATTCCATCGAATTTATTGCACAGGGGATTTAAAGAAAAACAAACCTGATACAAATTTAAGCATACCTAAGGACACCAAAACACACACATATATATAAATTACTGGCATAAATTACCTAAAATTGCACCTGCATATCTCACCTTCCTAGAGCCAGAAATGTACTTAATACATGTACCCAATTACTGGTCCTAAGAAAAAGTACGAAAGACTTTATCGAACACATGCAGGTGAATGGACCAGCAAGGCAGAAAATGATAGGAAGAAATGACAGAAAGCAAAGGAATAAGGCAGAAAAAAAAAAAAGAGAATGACAGAAAAGTGGACATTTCTATCACATAATTTCCAGAAGGTGGGGATACTATTTATGCTGAAAGAGCCCCCGACATCCCCACGGGGGATCCCTGGTTGGTAAAAACGTCAGTTTGAACACATGGTTCATAAGGGCGTTAAGTCAGTTGTGGCCAGTGCGGAAAAAAAAAAATCACCCTCTACCCACCAGAGATGTGGTAATCAGGCAGAATCGAACTCCAGAACTTGCGATTGAGAGC
>JAPXFY010000018.1:77816165-77821165 GCA_030674185.1 Monoplex corrugatus
CCACACACACACACACACACAAAACACACACACACACACACACACACACACACACACACACACACACCACACACATACACACACACACACACACACACACACACACACACACACACACACACACACACACACACACACACACACACACACACACACACACACACACACACACACACACACACACACACACACACACACATATATATATACACACACACACATCACACATAAGCGTCAATCGGCTCATTGATTATCTGTATCAGCTGTGTACACGCTACTTTAAAGAGTTAAATGTATACTGTGTAGCAGCTGTTAGAGCTGGTTGTTGTTGGTGGCTGATGCTGACACTGACTTCACTACTGCTATCACGTCTTATTGGAGGTGTGATAATCTAGATTCACAGTGTACACTACGTCAAGTGTATGCACGCTACACATGGACTCTTACAGCGGATTTGGAAGGACGAACTGTTATTGTTATTGTTGTTTAAAATCAAGCCGAGTGCGAAGAACCATATGAGGGCTATAACCATTTGAAAACATGCAACACTTCATCAGGGGGGAAAATGAAAATAAATTACACATATAAATGCATTCGTGCACGTAATCTAAGTACGCGCCTCCGACGTTCACCACTCCGTCCAATGTATTGCACAGGGGATTTGGAAAACACACATAAATACAAATGTAAGCATACCTAAGGACACCAAAACATATATAAAAAAAACAGGCTTATATTATCTAAAACTGCTTCCGCATATATCACCTCCCTACAGCCAAAAAATGCACTTAATACACGTACCCAAATATCAATCCTAAGAGGCAGTATGTAAGACTTTATAGAACACATACAGGTGAATAGACCAGCAAGGCAGAAAGTGAAAGGAAGAAATAACAGAAAGCAAAGGAACAAGGCAGAAACATAAAGAGTGACAGAAAAGAGGAAATGTGTAGCACAGAATGTCCAGAAGTCGGGGATACTATTTATACTGAAAGAGCCCCAGCCATCCCCACGGGGGTGAAACGATCGGCTCAACCCCCATACGAATTTCAAGTATAAACAGACGTCTACATCACACTGACCAGGGGTCAAGATGACCACAGTGATAACCATAAAATATGACATGTCGCCTTTGTCAATTAGAGATGTAGGAGTTATCGACCGTGATATCACCTCTGTCAAATACAGACACAGAAGTGATTGACAGTGATATCACCTCTGTCAAATACAGACACAAAAGTGACTGACAGTGATATCACCTCTGTCAAATACAGACACAGAAGTGATTGACAATGATATCACCTCTGTCAAATACAGACACAGAAGTGATTGACAATGATATCACCTCTGTCAAATACAGACACAGAAGTGATTGACAGTGATATCACCTCTGTCAAATACAGACACATAAGTGATTGACAGTGATATCACCTCTGTCAAATACAGACACATAAGTGATTGACAGTGATATCACCTCTGTCAAATACAGACACAGAAATGAATGACAGTGATATCACCTCTGTCAAATACAGACACAGAAATGAATGACAGTGATATCACCTCTGTCAAATACAGACACAGAAATGAATGACAGTGATATCACCTATATCAAACAGAGATACAGAAGTGACTGACAATGATATCACCTCTGTCAAATACAGGAGAAATGATTGACAATGATATCACCTCTGTCAAATACAGGAGAAGTGACTGACAATGATATCACCTCTGTCAAATACAGGAGAAGTGATTGACAATGATATCACCTCTGTCAAATACAGGAGAAGTGATTGACTAGAGCTCCCTGACCACAAAGTTTCCTGGCAACTGGCAAAAAACAGTGAGAATTTTTTTTTTTTATCAATCTCAGTCATCAGCAGATGTGACTTTACCGTGTAGACTGACAACAACAGAAGAACATTCCATAACCTTGAGGAAGACTGGAAGTGAGGTGGTAGAGATCGCAAATCTTCTCGAGGGGAGGGGAGGGGAGGGGGCATTAATAATGAGGCGGGGTGCCCATCACCTTCCTCACTGATTTATTTTCCTGAACATTGAAAACATGTTAGAAGTCTTCACTGCTGGGTGTTGGAAGTCTATTCACTGCTGGGTGTTGGAAGTCTTCACTGCTGGGTGTTGGAAGTCTTCACTGCTGGGTGTTGGAAGTCTATTCACTGCTGGGTGTTGGAAGTCTTCACTGCTGGGTGTTGGAAGTCTTCACTGCTGGGTGTTGGAAGTCTATTCACTGCTGGGTGTTGGAAGTCTATTCACTGCTGGTGTTGGAAGTCTATTCACTGCTGGGTGTTGGAAGTCTATTCACTGCTGGGTGTTGGAAGTCTATTCACTGCTGGGTGTTGGAAGTCTATTCACTGCTGGGTGTTGGAAGTCTATTACTGCTGGGTGTTGGAAGTCTATTCACTACTGGGTGTTGGAAGTCTATTCACTGCTGGGTGTTGGAAGTCTATTCACTGCTGGGTGTTGGAAGACTATTCACTGCTGGGTGTTGGACGTCTATTCACTGCTGGGTGTTGTAGGACTATTCACTGCAGGGTGTTGGAAGTCTATTCACTGCAGGGTGTTGGAAGTCTATTCACTGCAGGGTGTTGGAAGTCTATTCACTGCAGGGTGTTGGACGTCTATTCACTGCTGGGTGTTCGAAGTCTATTCACTGCTGGGTGTTGGAAGTCTATTCACTGCTGGGTGTTGGAAATCTATTCACTGCAGGGTGTTGGAAGACTGTTCACTGCAGGGTGTTGGAAGTCTATTCACTGCTGGGTGTTGGAAGACTATTCACTGCTCGGTGTTGGAAGTCTTTTCAATGCGGGTGTTGGAAGTCTATTCACTGCTGGGTGTTGGAAGTCTATTCACTGCTGGGTGTTGGAAGTCTATTCACTGCTGGGTGTTGGAAGTCTATTCACTGCTGGGTGTTGGAAGTCTATTCACTGCTGGGTGTTGGAAGTCTATTCACTGCAGGGTGTTGGAAGTCTATTCACTGCTGGGTGTTGGAAGTCTATTCACTGCTGGGTGTTGGAAGTCTATTCACTGCTGGTGTTGGAAGTCTATTCACTGCTGGTGTTGGAAGTCTATTCACTGCTGTGTGTTGGAAGTCTATTCAATGCTGGGTGTTGGAAGTCTATTCACTGCTGGGTGTTGGAAGTCTATTCACCGCTGGGTCTTGGAAGTCTATTCACCGCTGGGTGTTGGAAGTCTATTCACTGCTGGGTGTTGGAAATCTATTCACTGCTGGGTGTTGGAAGTCTATTCACTGCTGGGTGTTGGAAGTCTATTCACTGCTGGGTGTTTGGAAGTCTATCCACTGCTGGGTGTTGGGAATCTATTCACTGCTGGGTGTTGGAAGTTTATTCACTGCTGGGTGTTGGAATCTATTCACTGCTGGGTGTTGAAATTCTGTTCACTGCTGGGTGTTGGAAATCTATTCACTGCTGGGTGTTGGAAGTCTATCCACTGCTGGGTGTTTGAAGTCTATTCACTGCTGGGTGTTGGAAGTCTATTCACTGCTGGGTGTTGGGAATCTATTCACTGCTGGGTGTTGGAAGTTTATTCACTGCTGGGTGTTGGGAATCTATTCACTGCTGGGTGTTGAAATTCTGTTCACTGCTGGGTGTTGGAAATCTATTCACTGCTGGGTGTTGGAAGTCTATCCACTGCTGGGTGTTTGAAGTCTATTCACTGCTGGGTGTTGGAAGTCTATTCACTGCTGGGTGTTGGAAATCTATTCACTGCTGGATGTTGGAATTCTATTCACTGCTGAGTGTTGGAAGTCTATTCATTGCTGGGTGTTGGAAGTCTATTCACTGCTGGGTGTTGGAAGTCTATTCACTTCTGGGTGTTGGAAGTATATTCACTACTGGGTGTTGGAAATCTATTCACTGCTGGGTGTTGGAAGTCTATTCACTGCTGGGTGTTGGGAATATATTCACTGCTGGGTGTTGGAAGTCTATTCACTGCTGGGTGTTGGAAGTCTATTCACTGCTGTGTGTTGGAAGTCTATTCACTGCTGGGTGTTGGAAGTCTATTCACTGCTGGGTCAACTGCGCACCACACGCACAAAGATCGAGATCGAGCGGAAATTTGCACAGGTGCACAGGTGCATGCAAACACCTGCCGCCAAATCGGAAAGGGAATGATCTGCTTCTACACAAACTGACTGTGCACTAGCAGCTACTTGGATACAAAAGGGTTAGTCTGTTTAACCCTTGGACTCCCGCATCCTATCCATCAACTGGCAAAAAACACAACAACAACAAAACAACAAAACTTTGACTCCCTAAAGTTATAGGTTGAGGGAGTCAAAGGGTTAGGTTTTGCTTTGTTAGCACGAATGACAATGCAGAATACTGGTAGATAGGGTGTTGGAATCAAAAGGTTAATTAAAACTGGCCTGAGGTATTTTGTGAGAGTTTCCTGCCGGAATCAGTACCTCCACTTGTAAACACTTCTATTCTGTTCGTTATATGTTAAAGCACTCTTCAGGCAAGGTGAAGATGATGATAACGATGACAATGATGGTAGTGATGATGTTGGAGATGATGGTGAAGATGATGGTGAAGGATGATGATGGCAATAATGATGGAGGTGGTGGGGTTATGATGCTGATGATGATGACGACGACGATGATGATGATGATGATGATGATGATGATGATGATGATGATGATGATGATGATGACGACAATGATAATGATGATGATGATGATGACGACGACGTTGACGATGATGAAGTTGGTCATGATGATGGCAACATGATGATGAGAAGAAGAAGAAAAAAAAGAAAGAACGAAGGAAGAAGAAGAATGCGAAGAAGAAGAAGAATGCGAAGAGAAGAAGAAGAATGCGAAGAAGAAGAATGCGAAGAAGAAGAAGAATGCGAAGAAGAAGAAGAAGAATGCGAAGAAGAAGAAGAATGCGAAGAAGAAGAAGAAGAATGCGAAGAAGAAGAATGCGAAGAAGAAGAATGCGAAGAAGAAGAATGCGAAGAAG
>JAPXFY010000018.1:77828665-77831165 GCA_030674185.1 Monoplex corrugatus
TATCACAAACACCAAACAATGGATAATAAAAACGGGACTAAAAACTTCCCTGTCGCCTCGTCCAGTGGGTAAGAAGGGGACCAAATGCATGTTGTTGTTGATGTTCATTGGGTGAAGAAGAAGAGGCTTGTGAAGGTTTAGGTGGAGAGAGGGGAGGGAGGTTGAACGAATCTGGTTTGTTCGTCGATTGAGAGGATGGTTCGCTAGTCGTTTATTGTATATTGTTTTAGCTTATTGTTATGATTGTTATAGCTTATTGTTATGATTGTTATTATTGTTTAAAGCCATATCAGGGCTATAATCGTTTCAAAACACAGACAATACTTCAACAGAAAAATACAGGGAAAGAAAATTAAGTACACATATCAATGCATTCGCGCACATACTCTAAGGAGACGCCCCTGGCGTTTACCACTCCGTCCAATTTATCGCATAGGGGATTGAAAAAAAAACATACCTGGATACAATTTGAAACACAAGTAAGGACACTAAAACATATATATAAAAACGGGCCTAGAACACCTAAAATCGATTGTGTATTTGTCACCTCCCTAGAGTCAAAAATACACTTAATACATATACCCAATTATCAATCCTAAGAAAAAGTACGTAAGACTTTATCGAACACATACAGGTGAATGGACCAGCAAGGCAGAAAATGACAGGTAGAAAACAGCAGAAATGACAGGTAGAAATGACAGGAAAATGACAGTAGAAATGACAGGCAAAAATGAAAAGGTAGAAATCAGGCAGAAATGACAGGAAAATGCGAATGCAAGGAACAACATAAATAAATGAGTGACAGAAAAGAGAAAATTTCTAGCACGACAATTTCCAGAAGGTGGGGGATACTATTTAATAATGAAAGAGCCCCAGCATCCTCACAGGGGCGGGGAAGCCAGTTAAACTAGCTGTCGTGGTTGTTGTTGGTGGTGGTGATGATGATGTTGTTTACCAGTCTAATAAAACAAGAAAAATCGTGTGTCCCCAACACCGCGGACTCCATAACATGTGAAAACCGGGCCTAAAAACGTGTGTAGTGAAAACCAGCTGTAGCTACAGTAGCCATGACTGTCTACTAACAAACCAGCTGTAGCTACAGTACCATCACTGTCTACTAAGCAAACCAGCTGTAGCTACAGTAGCCATCACTGTCTACTAACAAACCAGATGTAGCTACAATAGCCATCACTGTCTACTAACAAACCAGCTGTAGCTACAGTAGCCATCACTGTCTACTAACAAACCAGCTGTAGTACAAGTAGCCATCACTGTCTACTAACAAACCAGCTGTAGCTACAGTAGCCATCACTGTCTACTAACAAACCAGCTGTAGCTACATAGCCATCACTGTCTACTAACAAACCAGCTGTAGCTACAGTAACCATCACTGTCTACTAACAACCTGCTGTAGCTAAGTAGCCATCACTGTCTACTAACAAACCAGATGTAGCTACAGTAGCCATCACTGTCTACTAACAAACCAGCTGTAGCTACAGTAGCCATCACTGTCTACTAACAAACCAGCTGTAGCTACAGTAGCCATCACTGTCTACTAACACACCAGCTGTAGCTACAGTGGTCATCACTGTCTACTAACAAACCAGCTGTAGCTACAGTAGCCATCACTGTCTACTAACAAACCAGCTGTAGCTACAGTGGTCATCACTGTCTACTAACAAACCAGCTGTAGCTACAGTAGCCATCACTGTCTACTAACAAACCAGCTGTAGCTACAATAGCCCTCACTGTCTACTAACAAACCAGCTGTAACTACAGTAGTCATCACTGTCTACTAACAAACCAGCTGTAGCTACAGTAGTTATCACTGTCTACTAACAAACCAGCTGTAGCTACAGTAGTCATCACTGTCTACTAACAAACCTGCTGTAACTACATTAGCCATCACTGTCTACTAACAAACCTGCTGTAGCTACAGTAGTCATCACTGTCTACTAACAAACCAGCTGTAGCTACAGTAGCCATCACTGTCTACTAACACACCAGCTGTAGCTACAGTAGCCATCACTGTCTACTAACAAACCAGCTGTAGCTACAATAGCCATCACTGTCTACTAACAAACCAGCTATAGTTACAGTAGTCATCACTGTCTACTAACAAACCAGCTGTAGCTACAATAGCCATCACTGTCTACTAACAAACCAGCTGTAACTACAGTAGCCATCACTGTCTACTAACAAACCAGCTGTAGCTACAGTAGCCATCACTGTCTACTAACAAACCAGCTGTAGCTACAGTAGCCATCACTGTCTACTAACACACCAGCTGTAACTACAGTAGTCATCACTGTCTACTAACACACCAGCTGTAGCTACAGTAGTCATCACTGTCTACTAACACACCAGCTGTAGTTACAGTAGCCATCACTGTCTACTAACACACCAGCTGTAGCTACAGTAGTCATCACTGTCTACTAACAAACCAGCTGTAGCTACAGTAGCCATCACTGTCTACTAACACACCAGCTGTAGCTACAGT
>JAPXFY010000018.1:77836165-77838665 GCA_030674185.1 Monoplex corrugatus
CAGACAGAGACAGAGAGAACTGACAGACAAACAAGAGAGAGAGAGAGAGAGAGAGAGAGAGAGAGAGAGAGAGAAGAGAGAGACAGAGAGAGACAGAGAGAGACAAACAGACAGACAGAGACAGAGAGGAGACAGGAAGACAGAGACAAACAGACAGACAGAGAGGGGCAGACGATAAACAAACAGACGAGACAGAGACAGATGCATGACACACATACAGACACTCAGACAGACACACAGACAAACACACAGACAGACACACAGACAGACACACAGACAGAACACAGACAACACACAGACAGACACACAAAATCAGAGAAGAACGGAAGAAGAATAAGCACCAACCAAAAAACAAACAAAAAAACCAAAATACGCAAAATCCTGTCACTCACACACACAACCCACAACAACAACAACAACAACCACGATCATCACCAGGATCACCACCACGATCATTACCACGATCATCACCACGATCATTACCACGATCATTACCACGATCACCACCACGATCATTACCACGATCATTACCACGATCACCACCACGATCACCACCACACGATCATTACACGATCATCACCACGATCATACCACACACACATCATTACCACGATCATCACCACGATCATTTACCACATCACACCACGATCACCTCACCACGATCCATCATCACCACGATCATCACCACGATCATCACCACGATCATCACCACATCATCACCACAATCATCACCACGATCATTACCCACGATCATTACCACGATCATCACCACATCATTACCACAATCATCACCACAATCATCACCACAATCATCACCACAATCATCACCACGATCATTACCACGATCATCACCACGATCATACACGATCATCCACGCCAATCAACCACCACGATCATCACACACGATCACCCACCCACGATCACCACCACCACGATCACCACCACCACGATCATTACCACGATCATCACCACGATCATCCACCACCACGATCACCACCACACCACGATCATTACACCACGATCACCACCACGATCACCACCACCCACGATCATTACCACGATCATCACCACGATCACACCACCCCACCACGATCACACACACCACCGATCATCACCACAGATCACCACCACAATCATCACACGATCATTACCACGATCATTACCACGATCCACCACACATCACACTCACACCACGATCACCACCACGATCACCACCATCACACCACGATCAAACCACCACAATCATCACCACGATCATTACCACGATCATTACCACGATCACCACCTCACACAATCATCACCACCACGATCATCACCACCACCACACGCACACGATACACCACACACACCGATCATCACCACACACGATCACATCACACCACACAATCATCACCAACACCACAATCACATCACCCACATCAACGATCATCACCACATCACCACCAATCATCACCACCACGATCATCACCACAATCATCACCACGATCCATATCACCCACGATCATCACCCAATCACCACACGATCACCACCACATCACCCACCACAATCACCACAACACACAATCAACCCACATCATCACCACAATCACACCACATCACCACCACGATCATCACACCTCACCACACATCACACACCACCACGATCACCACCACGATCATCACCACGATCATCACCACAATCACACCACGAATCAACATCCACCACAATCATCACCACGATCATCACCACGATCATCACCACGATCATCACCACGATCATCACCACGATCATCACCACATCACCACATCATCACCACGATCACACCACGATCATCACCACGATCAACACATCCACGATCATCACCACGATCATCACCACGATCATCACCACGATCACCACCACGATCATACACCACGATCATCACCACGATCACCACCACATCAACACCACGATCATCACCACGATCATCACCACGATCATCACCACGATTCATCACCACGATCACCACCACATCACACCACGATCATCACCACATCACCACGATCTCACCATCTCACCACGATCATCCACCACGATCATCCACAATCACACCACGATCATCACCACAATCATCACCACGATCATCACACCACGATCACCACCACAATCATCACCACAATCATTACCACAATCATCACCACAATCACCACAATCACCACCACGATCATTACCACGATCATCACCACGATCACCACCACGATCATCACCACAATCACCACCACGATCATTACCACGATCACCACCACAATCATCACCACAATCATCACCACAATCAACACCACGATCATCACCACAATCACCACCACGATCACCACCACGATCATCACCACGATCACACCACAAAGGAGCAAACCTTACTTCGCGTTTTGAGTTCAGCTTGCTTCAAGATCTTGTCGTAAGAGTCGTCGGCCTTGGCCGTGTTCTGGTCAAAACTGGTGTACCAAGGTTCCCGCTGCGCGTAATTATTGAAGGCGAAGAAGA
>JAPXFY010000018.1:77851165-77858665 GCA_030674185.1 Monoplex corrugatus
GTAAGATGACAACAGCACAATGAATGATGCATTTTACACTGCTTGTATTCTTTCTCCCCATTTATAGCCATGCGTGGTGTGTGTGTGTGTGTGTGTGTGTGTGTGTGTGTGTGTGTGTGTGTGTGTGTGTGTGTGTGTGTATGTGTGTGTGTGTGTGTGTGTGTGTGTACGTGCGTGCGTGCGTGTGCATGCGTGCGTGTGTGTCTGTTTCAGCGCTTAGATTTGATTTTATCAAGATTTTGTGTTATGTAAATAATGTAATTATTAGTAATTATTATTCAGACGATCAGTCAACAGGCCAGATTGTATACAGTAAGATGACAACAGTACAATGAACGATGCATTCAGACGATCAGTCAACAGACCAGATTTTATACAGTAAGATGACAACAGCACAATGAACGATGCATTCAGACGATCAGTCAACAGGCCAGATTTTATACAGTAAGATGACAACAGCACAATGAACGATGCATTCAGACGATCAGTCAACAGGCCAGGTTTTATACAGTAAGATGACAACAGTACAATGAACGATGCATTCAGACGATCAGTCAACAGGCCAGATTGTATACAGTAAGGTGACAACAACACAATGAATGATGCATTCAGACCATCAGTCAACAGGCCAGATTTTATACAGTAAGGTGACAACACCACAATGAATGATGCATTCAAACGATCAGTCAACAGGCCAGATTTTATACAGTAAGATGACAACACCACAATGAATGATGCATTCAGACGATCAGTCAACAGGCCAGGTTTTATACAGTAAGATGACATCACCACAATGAATGATGCATTCAGACGATCAGTCAACAGGCCAGGTTTTATACAGTAAGATGACAACAGTACAATGAATGAGGCATTCAGACCATATAGTCAACAGGCCAGGTTTTATACAGTAAGATGACAACAGTACAGTGAATGAGGCATTCAGACCATCAGTCAAAAGGCCAGGTTTTATACAGTAAGATGACAACAGTACAGTGAATGAGGCATTCAGACCATCAGTCAACAGGCCAGGTTTCATACAGTAAGATGACAACACTACAATGAATGAGGCATTCAGACCATCAGTCAACAGACCAGATTTTATACAGTAAGATGACAACACCACAATGAATGAGGCATTCAGACGATCAGTCAACAGGCCAGATTTTAGACGCGGGCTTGGATTGAACACAAACTATCAGATCTTGAGTGCCATGAATACAATACGCCCAAACTCTAAACTCTAATCTCCAAACTCTGATCTCTAATCTCCAAACTCTAAACTCTAATCTCCAAACTCTGAACTCTAATCTCCAAACTCTAAACTCTAATCTCCAAACTCTAAAACTCTAATCTCCAAACTCTAAACTCTAATCTCCAAACTCTGAACTCTAATATCCAAACTCTAAACTCTAATATCCAAACTCTAAACTCTAATCTCCAAACTCTAAACTCTAATCTCCAAACTCTAAACTCTAATCTCCAAACTCTGAAACTCAATCTAACTCTAACTAACTCTAACTCTAATCTCCAAACTCTAAACTCTAATCTCCAAACTCTAAACTCTAATCTCCAAACTCAACAGAGTCCAGGTCACAACTCGCAAACACAGCAAGGACTCGCCAGTTCATCACAGGGAGTTCTCACAACATCTAAACAACTGACCACATCGGTACTGATTTTAAGTGGAGCGCATAAGCAACTTTTCGAGTGCCATGGCGTCTATCGGACACTTTTCAATATCCAAATTATCGCCTGGTTTAGGTGGAGTGCATAAGCGACTTTTCCAGTGCCATGAATCCGTTGGACAATTCTCCAATATCCAAATTATCGCCTGCAGTTGTTTTCGGTCTTTCTGACGGTTATACTGTGGGTGCCAGACACTCAGCCCAATGGCCGCTGGGGCGTGCGCTTCAGCGCTTTTCCCTAACGGTTATCAAAATACGACATCAACAGTTGAAAGCAATGTGTCTCTGTCCTAAACACGGCACTATAGGGAAACATTAGTGTGATATGGATTTTAAAGAAGGATTTATCAAACTCCGGCTGCAGACGCCTTAAGCCTGCACAAAACCCTGTGTGTTGGGAAGGTCATGAAATGGGAGCAGGGTGGGTGGGATTGCTGGACTTATGAAACGCTAAGCCGACACCACTAGAATCAATGAAACATTAAGGACCTATGAAACATTAAGCTGACACCACTAAAACCAATGAAACTTATGAAACATTAAGCTGACACCACTAAAACCAATAAAACATTAAGGACCTATGAAACATTAAGCTGACACCACTAGAATCAATAAAACATTAATGACCTATGAAACATTAAGCCGACACCACTAAAACCAATGAAACATTAATAACCTATGAAACATTAAGCCGACACCACTAAAACCAATGAAACATTAAGGACCTATGAAACATTAAGTTGACACCACTTCAAGTCCTACCCAACACAGACATCTGCCCAGATGCCCCCCAAAACATTTCTTCTGCTTCTTTTACTGGCTGGCGACATATCCACCAATCCAGGGCCAAGACCCCTCAAGTATCCATGCGGAGTATCTACAAAGGCATGTAAGTTTGATTATAAGGCCCCAAGCGTTTGCTGTGACTCCTGCAGCGTCTGGTATCATCAGCATTGTATGCTCATGCTGGATGCAGTCATTGGAGCTGTGAATAATGTGAGCTGGGAGTGCTGTAAATGCGGCCTACCAAACTTACCATCCTCTCTCTTCGACACCTCGACCTTTGAAACTTCAAGCCACTTCGACCCCCTCTCGCCCACAAGTGATTCCAGTCTCAGCTTCACAACACTAAATACAACGTCCTCCCCAAGAGACACTGCTCAAAGAAAACCTCCTAGCACCTCGTCTCAGAGATCCTCCACTTCCACCCACACTACCACCCACACTACCACCCACACTACCACGAGAAAAGACCTGCCATTGAGAGTGTTGGTTGCCAATTTCCAATCGGCCCGTGGGAAGAAACACCTGATAGAAGGACTAGTAGACTGGTATTCCCCGGACATTATCATAGGAACGGAGACCTGGCTTGACAGTTCCATCAAATCAAGCGAAATATGTCCACCTGATTTCGTAGCCTACAGACGAGATAGGCCAGAAAACCCACATGGAGGAGTAGTTATACTGGTCTCTTCAAAGCTTCAAAGCTGCCAACCCGACAAACTCCAAATTAACTCTAACACAGAGATGATCTGGGCAGAAATCTCCATCAAAGGGGCGAAAAAGCTGTCTGTATGGCATATTACAGATCCCAAACTGACAACAAATCAGGCCTATTCAATGACTTAGAAACTTGTCTTCAGAAACTGCCAAACGATGTTTCAAATCTGGATTGGAGGTGACTTTAATCTAGACGCCATCAATTGGAGAACTGGATTGGTACCCAAGTAAAACAAAACGGAAAATCTGTAAGGAACTCCTTCATGTAGCAACTGACGCACATCTAGAACAAATGACACACGAACCAACCAGGATCACTGAAGACACTGCCACCACTCCTGACATTTTCCTAACGAACAACAGTACCTTAATCAATACGCAAGAGTCCACCGGAGTGTCTGATCATGAAGTTATCTTCATCCAGTCATCACTTCGGCCGTTCTACACAATATACCCATCTAGAAAAGCACCCAACTTTCAAAAGGACAGAATTTAACAAAATAAAAAAACTGACTGACGAGCGAGACCCCTTTATCCAGGCTCGAACACGCGTGTTGGAACGAGTCTCCAAATCCATTCCCTCATAAATGAACACATGCCCTCAAAAAAACTATTGGAAACAGATCTACCCATAAACTCTGGATCAGACCTCACATCAAATCAAGAGAAGAAAGCTTGCCAGGAAATTCAAGAAGAGCAAAACCTCATCGGACCCCTCAGTAAGACAACAATACCTACAGATAAAGAGCAAAGTACAGCGTGAACAACGGCTGCCTACTGGACTTACATGTACATCAACAATGTCATTGATCCTCCAAAAAGCGACGACGAGCAGTTGAAGGAAGCAACCAGCAACGATTCTGGAGCTATATTAAGTCTCTAGACGTGACAGCACAGGGGTATCTCCATTACGAAATCATGGAAGATTATTGCATCCCCAAAAGAAAAGGCCAACTTTTAAACCATCAGTACAAGTCGATCTTCAGAAGAAAATGAACAGCAACATCCCAGCTCCATCGGGAACGCCCTCCCCTGAATGGCCAAGATCACGATCGATGAGGAAGGGTATGTAAATTGGTGAAGAACATCAACCCATATAAAGAAACGGGACCAGATGAGATCCCAGCAAAAGTGTTGAAAAAATGCGAAAAATGAGATCGTGCCCCTGCTTCCACCATCATTTACTAAATCACTGGCAGATGGATGTGTACCAGATGACTGGAAAAAGGGAACGTGACGGCAGTATTCAAGAAGGACAACCGTAACTCTGCTGCCAACTACAGACTGATCTCCCTCACCAGCATCTGCATGAAAGATACAAGAACACATAATTGCAAGCAACATCATGCGCCATCTGACCCAACATGACATCCTTTGACGACTCCCACATGGGTTTAGAGCCAGAAGGAGTTGCGAAACCCAACTGCTGACATTATTCCACAAGTCGCCAAAACCAGGACAATAAACAACAGACAGATATGGTAATCTTGGACTTTTCCAAAGCCTTTGACAAGGTCCCTCACAAACGCCTCCATAAGCTAGACCATTATGGTATAAGAGGATCGACGTTGGACTGGATCAAGGCCTTTCTTTCCGACCCTCCCAGATCGTCATGGTTGACGGCAAAAACTCTAAGCCAGCACCTGTCATCAGCGGAGTCCCACAGGGGAACATTTCTAGGACCCTTCCTATTTCTTATCTTCATCAACGACCTGCCTCAGAACATCAAGGCCAACATCAGATTGTTCGCTGATGACTGTATAGTCTATTCCACCATAAAGACTATCCAAGACTGCAAGATGCTCCCACGAGATCTTAACACACTGTCCGATTGGGAGCAGCGTTGGGGGATGGACTTTCACCCGGAAAAAAATGTAATGTCCTGACTTGTTCAACATCAAGAAACCCCATCAACTTCAACTACAAATTAAAAGGACACACTCTCGAACACGTTGACAGCTCGAAATATCTTGGCGTCGACATAAGAAGTGACGACCTTAACTGGAAAGATCATGTAACAAGAGTCACCAACAAGGCCAACAGCATGGTAGGCTTTCTGAAAAGAAATCTGAAAATATCCAACAAAACCACCAAAACCAATGCTTACTAACCCTGTACGCCCACACCTGGAGTATTGCTCATCAGTTTGGTATCCGTACAAAGCAGGTCAAAAGAAAAAGATTGAAATGTGCAAAGAAGAGCAGCACGTTATGTATACATTGATTGTGGTTGGACCAGCAGCGTAACATCCATGCTGCAAGAACTAGGTTGGGAATCCCTTGATCACGGCGAACAAGCAAAGGCTAACTATCATGTATAAATTATTAATTGGCAACTGTGGACATCCCTCCAGACAATTCCTCAAAAAGGATCCACCAAAACAAGATCAAACCACCGACACAAATTTGTTCGTCTCAGCTCCTCCTCTGACCCATACAAGTTCAGCTTCTTCCTGTCAACCATTCCCGCCTTGCAAAAAATAAATCCATCTGCCCCGTAAAGTGTTTTTTTTTCGTTCTGCTTATTTTATGGGTTTGGGTTATCGTTGTCTACGCTTGTGTCAACTGTCATTTTTGTTTTGTTGTTTAAAGCCCAGCCGACTGTGTAGAGCCATATCAGGGCGGTTATCAGAAAAACGAAATAATAAATAGCTAAATGAATCACTGGGTCAAACGTGATCTGCCCTAAGACAAGAAGAAGAAGAAGAAGAAAAAAGAAGAAGAAGAAAGAAGAAGAAAGAAGAAGAAGAAGAAGAAGAAGAAGAAGAAGAAGAAGAAGAAGAAGAAGAAGAAGAAGAAGAAGAAGAAGAAGAAGAAGAAGAAGAAGAAGAAGAAGAAGAAGAACAACAACAACAACAACAACAACAACAAGAACAACAAGAACAACAAGAACAACAAGAACAACAAGAACAACAACAACAAGAAGAACAAGAACAACAAGAAGGGAAAAAACAAGAATAAGAAGAAGAACACCAACATCACCACCACCACCAACAACAACAACAAACTTGGCCCATCTGTAATATCCTATTAAACCCTTAGAAACAACGCCAAAACTCCCAGCCACCCAGCTACCCACTCAAAGCAAACCTGTACAATGTCACCATCATCATCATGTGCCTTGCAGCATGGCGCTGGCGATCATGACCCTATGTATGAATCTATCCCTTGTCGCTGCAAGTACATCTACCTCCCTCTCTGTCCTCAACCACTCTACAAGTCCATCCAATTTTCTCCCTGGGTGTACCTGATGCTCTCTTTCTCTCCAGCTTTGCTGTTGTGAACAGGTGCTCTATTTTTTTCTCGCCTCATAAAATGTCCTGTAAATATTGCTTGTCTTTTCTTATCTTCTTTATTGAAGATCAGAATGCCAGTTTTCTTGAAACAAGGTATTTATATTACCCAGATTCATATTACCCATATTCATATTACCCAGATTCATAAAACCCAGATTAATATTACCCAGATTCATATTACCCACATTCATATTACCCATATTCATATTACCAACAAAGCCCCATGTCCCCATGTATCGCTCAAATTCCATTTCCCACACCTCACAACAGACGTTAAACCTCCATCCATCATCACAAACTAAGCTGTCTAAATAAGTTTCCGAACTTATTGTTATTGTTGTTGTTTAAAGCCCAGCTGACTACGTACAGTCATATCAGGGCTATAACCGCTTCAAAACATACATAACTTCAACAAGAAAAAGAAAAAAAAGACAAGAAACTTAAGTACACATATCAATACATTCACGCACATAATCTAAAGACATGCCCCCGGCGTTGACCACTGAACTGGTAACACACAATCTTGTACCATCTCCAATCTATAAACAACATGGCATCGTCTAAACTGCGGCCCTTCACTTCACACCAGAAGGAAAATCCTAGACACACAGACCCAAGAAACTCTTGGTGATGAGCAACAACAGAACGTCAAGGCCAAGAACTAACATGTAACAAAACAAAATAATATAATAATAATAAATAATAATAATAATAATATAATAATAATAATAATAATAATAATAAAAACAAACAAACAAACAAAAATCAGGACGCGTATTAAATACAAACGGACACGACGGGCGCTTTTTTTTCGGCTAACTGGCATTCGTCAAGCGTAAACGCACGACCACTTTTCAAATCGCACAATTCATCTCACTTCCCCTCTCACATCATAGTTGTCTCCCCTCTCGCCAGTTCTTAGCGTTACTCACGAACATATTTTGATTTCATTTTAGTCCTTTTCACCCACTGGACAAAGCAGCAGGAAAGTGTTGGTCTTTTCTTCCTTTTTTTTCTTGT
>JAPXFY010000018.1:77868665-77871165 GCA_030674185.1 Monoplex corrugatus
TGTTGTTGTTGTTGTTGTTGTTGTTGTTGTTGATTTGTCTATCTACCTGTCCACTGACATGAACAGTTTGGGCAGTTTAAGATCCCAGCGATCATTTGTCACACATTTTGTCATAAGCATTTATTCAATTTCGCTTGGATGTATTTGAATTTATAAGGTTTGTTTAATTCATTCTGTAGTGAAAAGAGAAATAGCGAAGAACACACTGTCTTTATGACTAAATATTCATTTCTTTATATCCATAACAAAAAGTGTCTCCTATGGCTGGTTATTTGGTTGGTTAGATGGTTACTTAGTTAGTTGGTTAGATAATTAGACAGATAGACGGTTATAGTGTTTGTTTATTTGTTTGTTTTGTTGGTTTGTTGGTTTTTTTGGTTTGTTTGTCCTCTTTCCTTCTTTACTTTGCAATGCTCTGTTCTGTTAATGGAGCCAGAGACACTAGTTCTTTCTTTCATTTTTCGTTTGTTTGTTTGTCTTCTTTCTTTCTTTTGTTTGTAAGCTTGCTTGTTGTGTTGATGGAGACGAGGACACTAGTCTTGACAGTTTGAGTTCAATCCCAGCTCACACAATATTACACCTGGCCTGTTGGCGGCCATCTTAATGCTCCTCTCAGTCTGCTGGTGTCATAAATTCCCTTCTTTAACTCCCAACCCAACCCCCACTCCAGCCCACCTCTGCTTTTTTTATTCTAAGACGTTGTCAGGGCATTGTGTTATGCGCAGTGTTAATGAGATTGCCACATACTTACTGGCATATATGGGTGGAGCTCATATGGAATTACCTGAGTATGACGACCTCCCCTTGAACCAACTCCATATTCTTCTTAAGAAATGTTCACCAGTTTTGTTACTGACAATGTATCATGTTATAAAAAGTTATCTCATTTTTGTTTGTTTGTATTTATGTCATGTTTTCATATCATTTATGTAGTACGGTAGTAAATTATTGTCTGTGTTGTCTATTACAGTGTCGACCGGTTTCGTTACAAGGAAACTGTCATGTTATAATAATAAAAGTTATCTCATTATTTTTCCATGTCACATTTTCATATAAGTAGTACGGTAGTAGATTGTTTTCTGCATTGACTGTTACAATCTTCACCAGTTTTGTTACATGCAAAGTGTCATGTTATGAAAAGTTACCTCCTTTGTGTTTTGTTCATTTGTTTGTTTTTGTGTCAATTTGCATATCATTTAAGTAATACGGTAATAGAATGTTTTCTGTTTTGTCTGTTACTCGTATTTAAGAACTCAAGCTTGTTTTTTTTTTTCCTTTTTTCTTTTTTTGTTGTTGGTGGTGGTGGTGGTGGAGATTGATTTGCATATGCAAGAAAACAGTCCAGATATTCTTCTAGTGTGACAACATAATTTTGGTTTTGTGATATTTGTATAATTATGCCCTTTTTAATTAAAAATAAATAGTTCTACAATAACAACAATGTGTATGATGATGTAAAACAAAAACGTTTTCGTGTCACTAACGTATTTCAGAGATTTGAACTGGAAACGGATAAAAAAACAAAACAACAACAACAAAAAACACGAAAAGACAAATAGGGAACGGATGCTGAGTAGGATGATGTGGCACAAGCTGTTTACAGCCATTGGCTTGGCATCATATTACAGGGAGTTAGTATTGGAGTGGGAGTAAAGTGAGAACAGTGCACGATATCCATCCGTACCCCCTGCCCTCAGCACTTAGCACTGGTTTTTGTTTCTGTATTACAAACACATTATCACACTGTAACCTGTTCTGTTTTCTTCTTATCTCTCTCTCTCTCTCTCTCTCTCCTCTCTCTCCTCTCTCCTCTCTCTCTCTCTTCTCTCTCTCATTATCTATCCATTTGTCTATTTCTCGAGCTATCGATCTGTCTATCTCTCTATTAATCAATCAATCTATCTATCTATCTATCTATCTATCTATCTATCTATCTATCTAATTAATACTCTATCTATCATATCTATCTATCTATATATCTATCTATCCGTCAATCATTCTTTCTTTCTTTCTATGTCTGTCTATCTGTCTGTCTGTCTGTCTGTCTCTCTATGTATCTATCTGTCTGTCTGTCTGTCTGTCTGTCTATCTATCTGTCTATCTATCTATCTGTCTATCTATCTATCATCCCTCGTGGGGATGTCGGGGGCTCTTTCAGTATAAATAGTATCCCCACCTTCTGGAAATTCTGTGCTAGAAATTACCTCTTTTCTGTCACTCTCTTTGTTTCTGCCTTATTCCTTTGCTTTCTGTCATTTCTGCCTATCATTTTCTGCCTTAATGGTCCATTCACCTGTACGTGTTCGATAAAGTCTTATGATTTTTTTTTAGGATTGATAATTGGGTACATGTATCAAGTGCATTTTTGGCTCTATGAAAATAAGATATGCGGAAGCAATTTTAGGTAATTTATGCTTGTTTCTATATATGTTTTGGTGTCCTTATGCATGCTTATAATTATTTGTATTCAGGTGTGTGCTTTGAAATCTCCCTTGTGCGA
>JAPXFY010000018.1:77876165-77881165 GCA_030674185.1 Monoplex corrugatus
TGTTTGTTTGTGTCTTTCTTTGTCTGTCTCATTGTTTGTTTATCTCTTTCTCTGTCGGTCTTGTTGCTTGCTTGTCTCTTTCTTTGTCTGTCTTGTTGTTTGTTTGTCTCTTTCTTTGTTGTCTCATTGTTTGTTTATCTCTTTCTTTGTCTGTCTTGTTGCTTGTTTGTCTCTTTGTTTGTCTGTCTTGTTGCTTGTTTATCTCTTTCTTTGTCTGTCTTGTTGTTTGTTTTTTCTTTCTTTCTTTGTTTGTCTTGTTGTTTGTTTGTCTCTTTGTTTGTCTGTCTTGTTGCTTGTTTATCTCTTTCTTTGTCTGCCTCGTTGTTTGTTTGTTTCTTTCTTTGTCTCTCTTGTTGCTTGTTTATCTCTTTCTTTGTCTTTCTCATTGTTTGTTTGTTTCTTTCTTTGTCTGTCTTGTTGCTTGTTTATCTCTTTCTTTGTCTGCCTCTTTGTTTGTTTGTTTGTCTGTCTCATTGTTTGTTTGTTTGTTTGTTTGTTTGTTTGTTTGTCTGTCTCATTGTTTGTTTGTTTCTTACTTTCGACAGAGCCGTGGACTCAAGATTTAGTGCCTTAACTTCAGTCCCAGCCCTCAACATAACAATTGGTAATGGTCTGCTTGTGTTGTCTTGACTGAACGGAGCTCCAATTATTCCGGCAGTGTCAGTTAACTCTTTCAAACACCCTCACCTCATATCTCCACTCACACAACTAATAGCTACGTGTCTTTACTTTAATTTGTTTTTATTCGTTCATTTATTTATGTATTTATTTATTTATTTATTTATTTATATTTATTTATTTATTTATTTATTTATTTATTTATTTATTTTATCCATTTGTTTTACCTGTTTACTTATGTGTTTGTTATTTATTTTGTCTACCTCTCTACTTCTACCTCTGTCAGACAACAACATAAGCTGCTGCTATTCTTCGGTTTTCTTGGGTTTGGAAATCAACATACACAAACATATGTATATATACGTACATAATATTATAGTAAAGCCCACCTGGGGATAAGATACACAAACATATGTATATATACGTACATAATATTACAGTAAAGCCCACCTGGGGATAAGATACACAAACATATGTATATATAACGTACATAATATTACAGTAAAGCCCACCTGGGGATAAGATACACAAACATATGTGTATATATATACGTACATAATATTACAGTAAAGCCCACCTGGGGATAAGATACACAAACATATGTTATATATACGTACATAATATTACAGTAAAGCCCACCTGGGGATAAGATACACAAACATATGTGTATATATATATACGTACATAATATTACAGTAAAGCCCACCTGGGATAAGATACACAGACATATGTATATATACGTACATAATATTATAGTAAAGCCCACCTGGGGATAAGATACACAGACATATGTATATATACGTACATAATATTATAGTAAAGCCCACATGGGGATAAGATACACAAACATATGTATATATATATATATAATATATATAATATAAATATATATATATATACGTACATAATATTACAGTAAAGCCCACCTGGGGATAAGATACACAAACATATGTATAATATATACGTACATAATATTACAGTAAAGCCCACCTGGGGATAAGATACACAGACATATGTATATATACGTACACAATATTATAGTAAAGCCCACCTGGGGATAAGATACACAGACATATGTATATATACGTACATAATATTATAGTAAAGCCCACCTGGGGATAAGATACACAGACATATGTATATATACGTACATAATATTACAGTAAAGCCCACCTGGGGATAAGATACACAAACATTGTATATATATATATATATATATATATATATATATATATATATAAATATATATATATACGTACATAATATTACAGTAAAGCCCACCTGGGGATAAGATACACAAACATATGTATATATATATATACGTACATAATATTACAGTAAAGCCCACCTGGGGATAAGATACACAAACATATGTATATATATATATATAATATTATATATATATATATATATATATATATATATACGTACATAATATTACAGTAAAGCCCACCTGGGGATAAGATACACAGACATATGTATATATATATACGTACATAATATTATAGTAAAGCCCACCTGGGGATAAGATACACAAACATATGTGTATATACGTACATAATATTACAGTAAAGCCCACCTGGGATAAGATACACAGACACATCTGTCATTTACATGTATCTAACATTGTTCTAATGACAGGCTGATACAATACTATAATAATGAAAAAACATAGACTAGGTAAACATAGACTAGGTAAACATAGACTATATAAACATAGACTAGGTACACATAGACTAGGTAAACATAGACTATATAAACATAGACTATATAAACATAGACTAGGTAAACATAGACTATATAAACATAGACTAGGTAAACATAGACTATATAAACATAGACTATATAAACATAGACATAGTAAACATAGACTATATAAACATAGACTATAAACATAGACTAGGTAAACATAGACTATATAAACATAGACTAGGTAAACATAGACTATATAAACATAGACTATATAAACATAGACTAGGTAAACATAGACTATATAAACATAGACTAGGTAAACATAACTATATAAACATAGATATAAACATAGACTATATAAACATAGACATAGTAAACATAGACTAGGTAAACATAGACTAGTAAACATAGACTAGGTAAACATAGACTAGGTAAACATAGCTAGGTAAACATAGACTAGGTAAACATAGACTAGGTAAAAACATAGACTAGGTAAACATAGACTAGGTAAACATAGACTAGGTAAACATAGACTAGTAAACATAGACTAGGTAGCCTCAGGACCTGGCCAGCAGATATGTTTATGTGCAGGTATAACCCCTTGACTCCCTCACCCTGTCTACCAGCATCCTACATTGTCAACCATGCTAGCAAAGCAAAACCTTATTTGACTCCCTCACCCTATCCACCAGCTTCCTGCAGGTAGCCAGTGACAGGGTGAAGGTATCAAAAGGTTAAGGTTTGCAGTTAGTGGACAGAGTGAAGGTATCAAAAGGTTAAGTTGTGCAGTTAGTGGACAGAGTGAAGGTATCAAAAGGTTAAGGTTGTGCATTAGTGGACAGAGTGAAGGTATCAAAAGGTTAAGGTTGTGCAGTTAGTGGACAGAGTGAAGGTAACGAAAGGTTAAGGTTGTGCAGTTAGTGGACAGAGTGAAGGTATCAAAAGGTTAAGGTTGTGCAGTTAGTGACAATAGTGAAGGTAACGAAAGTTAAGGTTGTGCAGTTAGTGACAGGTGAAGGTATCGAAAGTTAAGGTTTTGCAGTTAGAGGACAAGGGTGTAAAGTATCGACAGGTTAAGGTTTTGCAGTTAGTGGATAGTGTGAAGGTATCGAAAGGTTAAGGTTTTGCAGTTAGTGGACAGTGTGAAGGTATCGAAAGGTTAAGGTTTTGCAGTTAGTGGATAGTGTGAAGGTATCGAAAGGTTAAGGTTTTGCAGTTAGTGGATAGTGTGAAGGTATCGAAAGGTTAAGGTTTTGCAGTTAGTGGAGAGAGTGAAGGTAACGAAAGGTTAAGGTTTTGCAGTTAGTGGATAGTGTGAAGGTATCGAAAGGTTAAGGTTTTGCAGTTAGTGGATATGTGAAGGTATCGAAAGGTTAAGGTTTTGCAGTTAGTGGATAGTGTGAAGGTATCGAAAGGTTAAGGTTTTGCAGTTAGTGGATAGGTGAAGTATCGAAAGGTTAAGGTTTTGCAGTTAGTGGATAGTGTGAAGGTATCGAAAGGTTAAGGTTTTGCAGTTAGTGGATAGTGTGAAGGTATCGAAAGGTTAAGGTTTTGCAGTTAGTGGATAGTGTGAAGGTATCGAAAGGTGATCATGTGTATGGTGATCATGGCACATGTCCATATGCACTAACGTCACAGTGCCATGTGTATGGTGATCAGGCACTGTCCATATGGCACTAACGTCACAGTGCCATGTGTATGGTGATCATGGCACATGTCCATATGCATTAACGTCACAGGTGCCATGTGTATGGTATCATGGCACATGTCCATATGCACTAACGTCACAGGTGCCATGTGTATGGTGATCATGGCACATGTCCATATGCACTAACGTCACAGGTGCCATGTGTATGGTGATCATGACACATGTCCATATGCACTAACGTCACAGTACCATGTGTATGGTGATCATGGCACATGTCCATATGCACTAACGTCACAGGTACCATGCGTATGGTGATCATGGCACATGTCCATATGCACTAACGTCACAGGTACCATGTGTATGGTGATCATGGATATGTCCATATGCACTAACGTCACAGGTGCCATGTGTATGGTGATCATGGCATATGTACATATGCACTAACGTCACAGGTGCCATGTGTATGGTGATCATGGCACATGTCCATATGCACTAACGTCACAGGTACCATGTGTATGGTGATCATGGCAAAGGCCTTGATTAAGTCTGCACATAAACCCATGACCTGGCCAGGTCCTGAGGCCCTACCTAGACTGTGTTTTACCTAGTCTATATTCTATACTGGTGTTTTATCAGCCTACCACTGGAATATAAGTCACCAAACGTTTCCCAGGGATGTTGTACTCACCTTGACCAAAGCTCCAGCCGTGATGACGGGGATCTCCCATCGTTTGGTAAAGCGGGCGATGGGCGCCACAGCGTAGTCACAGGCCGGACCCAGAAACACCTGAGCCGACTGCTGGGTGTACATGTCGATGGCCTCCAGGGGACCGTCCGTCTCCGAGCATTTGGAGTCCCGGTAGTCGGCCCTGACGGTCAGACCAGGCAGCAGTTGTATTCTCTCTATCGTCTCCAGCGCAAACTCCACGGCGAAACGAGTCTTAGGCAACGACCAGAAGTAAGTGTTGTTCTGCGGCAAAATCACGCCGAACGTCAAGTTTGTCGGCGAAGTTAAACTCTGGCCGTAGCCAAGATTGAGCAA
>JAPXFY010000018.1:77888665-77891165 GCA_030674185.1 Monoplex corrugatus
TCTCTCTGCCTGTCTGTCTGTCTGCCTGTATCTCTCTGCCTGTCCTGTCTGTCTGCCTGTATCTCTCTGCCTGTCTGTCTGTCTGCCTGTGTCTCTCTCTGTCTGTCTGTCTGCCTGTTCTCTCTGCCTGTCTTCTGTCTGCCTGTATCTCTCCTTCTGTCTGTCTGCCTGTATCTCTCTGCCTGTCTTCTGTCTGCCTTTCTCTCTGCCTGTCTGTCTGTCTCCTGTTCTCCTCTGCCCTCTCTGTCTTCTGCTCTGTCATCTCTCTCTCCTCTCCTTCCCTCTCCTCCCCTTCTGTCTCTGTCTCTGTCTTGTCTTGTCTTCTCTCTGTCTCTCTCTTCTCTCTCTGTCTCTCTCTCTCTCTCTCTCTCTTCTCTCTCTCTCTCTTCTCTCTCTCTGTCTCTGCTCTTCTCTCTCTCTCTTCTTCTCTCTCCTCTCTTGTCTCTCCTCTCTCTCTCTCTCTCTCTGTCTCTCTCTCTCTCTCTCTTCTCCTCCTCTCTCTCCTCTCTCTCTCTCTCTCTCTCTCTCTCTCTCTTTTAAAAAAAAAAAAAAAAACAGAAAGGGGGTGGGGACGAATAAAGAAACGCAAAACAAACAAGATAGTCGAACCATTCGAACAGTCTTTTTTTTTTTTTTTGCCTCCCCTCCAGCAAATACAGATTTTGCACTTGTCAAGGTCACTATCACCTTGACAAAAAGAAGCATGGAATGAAATAAAACGACGCTAAACGAGGATAGTGGTGAACTATCACAACCATGAAAACCTGTTTGAAGCTTTGTCAGAATTTCTTACGAAAGAAACTGTGCACACAAGTTCATCAAAATGTGTTGATTTTAGGCGTCATTATACTGTGGCCTGTTTTAATGTATAGTTGTAAAGCTTGGACACTAAGGAAAAACGAAGAAAACAAAATCAACGCAGCAGAAATATAGCTCTATAGACGACTTCTCAGAGCTACATTCCATTTCTTACCCACTGGACGAGGCGGCAGGGAAGTTTTTAGTCCCGTTTTTATTATCCATTGTTTGGTGTCTGTGATCTGTTTGTGACCGTGCGTTCGCGCTTGACAAAGGCTAGTTGGCCGAAAATTTGCGCTTGTTTTGTTTTGTCTCGTTGGATACGCGCTTACATTGGTTTTCTTGTTCTTCTGGTTCCTGTTTGCTTGGGCGCGGGCAGTCACACTTGTTCTGGGACTTCTCAGAGTCAAACGGACAGACAGAAGAACAAACCATACCGTGTTCAATTACAGAAACTGAATGTCAGGCGCCAGCTGCTGACAGAGATCAACAAAAGAAACTGAAATGTGTAGGCCATGCGATCACAAACACCTGAACAGATCTGATGTCAACAGTCCTGCAGGGAAAGTTGAGGCAGGAGAAGAAAGGGATGACCGTACACCTCCTGTTTCAACAACGTCGCTGATGTCTGTGGTCAGGAGATCCAGGAGGTTGCCCACAGATGTCTTAATCAAGTTACTTGTGAAGTCAAGCGCGGCTTCTACCGCCGATCCCGGCGAGGGAGAGAGATGAGATGATGAGAATATACCGTGGTCCGCTTGACTTTTGATTTCGGCTCCGTGACTTTCTACTGCATGCAATCGTGAGTCTTTGACTGTACCCCCCTCCCTACCCCCCCCCCCCCCCCACCTTGGAGATGCCGGGGGCACTTTCAGTATAAATAGTATCCCTGCCTTCTGGAATTTCCTCTTTTCTGTCACTCTCTTTGTTTCTGCCTTGTTCCTTTACTTTCTGTTGTTTCTTCTTATCGATTTCTGCCTTGTTGGTCCATTCACCTGTATGCATTCGATAAAATCTTACAGACTTTTTCTTAGGATTGATCATTGGGTACATGTATTAAAGTGCATTTTCGGCTCTAGGGAAGTGAAATTTGCAGAATAATGTTTTAGGTAATTTATGCCTGTTTTTACATATGTCTTAATGTCCTTAGTTGTGTTTAAATTTGTATTCAGGTATGTTCTTTAATAATCCTGTGCAATAAACTGGACGGAGAGGTCAACGGCAGGGGCATCCTTAGATTATGTACACAAATGCATTAATATGTGTATTCAATTTTCTTTTCCTATTTTTCCTGTTGAAATGTTGTGTATGTTTTGAGAGAGTTATAACCCTGATAGGGATCTGCGCAGTCGGCTGGGCTTTAAGCAATGACAACAGGTAACAAGTAACAGGTAACAGGTAACAGGTAACAGGTAACAGGTAACAGGTAACAGGTAACAGTAACTGTTCACATCATGGCACTAACGTTGACTAAGATCCGTAGTGAAACAGAGGAGAGAATGTTGCTAACACATTTTTGTTACATACACACACAGACAAACTGACCCACAGAAACACACACAGACATACACACGCAAGTACACGCGCGCGGGAACACACACACACACACACCACACACCACACACACACACACACACACACACACACACACACACACACACACACACACACACACACACACACACACACACACACACACCAC
>JAPXFY010000018.1:77898665-77903665 GCA_030674185.1 Monoplex corrugatus
CTCAGATCTGTATATGACCTGCTCCCCTCGAATGCAAACTTAGTGAAATGGGGGAAATCAGATTGACCCAGCATGTCCGTTCTGTCAGAAGAAACAAACAGTGGAACATGTCCTAAGCTCTTGCAAAGTAGCGCTAGCCCAAGGAAGGTATACATGGAGGCACAACCAAGTTCTGAAAGTGATCACAGACGTGGTTAGCGAAAAAAACATGACCCCAAACGCACCAATTGCTATGACAACGTTCTACAAAGCAGGAGGGAAACAGGTCTGGCCCGAAATTGCTATGACAACCAGCACATTGCCAAATGGTCTTCTGGATGGAGCAGTCGACTGGGAGTGTACAGCAGAGTGGAGAGGGGGGGGGGGGACAGAGAGGTTGTCATCATCATAAACTATGCATTGTCAGATAAATATATACAAACGTTGTGCTGACGTCTCAAAAGAATACATCACTTGGGACTATTCAAAACAACCACATTATGACTACAACTCCAGAAACTCGAGAAATACGACACTCAAGAATCCAGAACGTGATATTAGCGTTCTGGAGGAACTCCCTGCTAATATCTTCAAGCATAATAACAGCAAATGGGAGACACATGAGACAGGTTGATACGATTAATAAAAATAACCCAGAAGATTAGGAAAAGTAAAGCGACATTTATAGGACATTTTATGAGGAAACAAATACAGCACCTGGTCACAACAAAAAAGCTGGAGGGAAGAGAACACAGTAGACCAGGGAAAAGAACACCAGGTAGACCCAGGGAAAAGAACACCAGGTAGACCCAGGGAAAAGAACACCAGGTAGACCCAGGGAAAAGAACACCAGGTAGACCCAGGGAGAAAATATTGGACGGACTTGCAGGGTGGCTGAGGACAGAGAGGGTGGAAGATGTACTTGCGGCGACAAGTGATAGATGCATATGGAGGGCCATGATCGCCAACGCCACACGGCAGGCACATGATGATGATGATGTCTTCATCACGCCAAAGGAGGTATAATTCAATGCATCACCAGTATCACCATGGATTCCATAACCATGTGGTTTGAACACTGATCTTGCACTTGGACGGTGTGCGTTTAAATCTGTTGGGGTGCCATTTGCTGGATAAAGAGTGGGTGGGGGGGGGGGTAGCATTCTGCAATGAGTCTCTGCTAGTGTCTTCATCGCTCCAAAGAGAGAGAATTAAATGCATCACCAAAAATAATTATGGAGATGAATTAAAGCATCACATAATAATTATGGAGAGATAATTAATGCATCACAATAATAATTATGGAGGTAGAATTAAATGCATCACCAATAATAATTATGGAGATAGAATTAAATGCATCACCAATAATAATTATGGAGATATAATTAAATGCATCACCAATTATAATTATGGAGATAAAACTAAATGCATCACCAATAATAATATGGAGATATAATTAAATGCATCACCAATAATATGAGATATATTAAATACATCACAATTAATTGGAGAGAGAACTAAATGCATCACCAATAATAATTATGGAGATAGAATTAAATGCATCACCAATAATAATTATGGAGATAGAATTAAATGCATCACCAATTATAATTATGGAGAGAGAACTAAATGCATCACCAATAATAATATGGAGATATAATTAAATGCATCACCAATAATAATTATGGAGATATAATTAAATGCATCACCAATTATAATTATGGACACAAAATTAAATGCATCACCAATAATAATTATGGAGATAGAATTAAATGCATCACCAATAATAATTATGGCGGGCTCCATAATCACGTGGTTGAACACTGATCTTGCAGTTGGAAAGTTACCATTTGAATCTGTTGGGATAGCATTTTGGGGACAAAAGAGAGGAGGTTCTTGTAATCTCCACGGCAAGCATAATGTGCAGATCTGCTAGTGGTCTCATCATGTCCTCTCGTATGGCGCTCTCTGCCATCTGTCTTCTTCACTCAAATTCTCTCCACCTCTGTTCTCCTCCAACTCTCTGTCCTCCCACCCTCTCTGTCCTTCCCACCCTCTCTGTCCTCCTCCCACCCTCTCTGTCCTCCTCCCACCCTCGCTGTCCTCCTCCCACCCTCTCTGTCCTCCTCCCACCCTCCTGTCCTCCTCCCACCCTCTCTGTCCTCCTCCCACCCTCTGCTCTCCACCCTCTGTCCTCCTCCCACCCTCTCTGTCCTCACTCGTCCCCACCCTCTCTGTCCTCCTCCCACCCTCTTCTGTCCTCCCCCACCCTCTCTTGCCGCTTTATACACATTCATTATTACTATTATATTCGTCTTGTTCTTGTTCGTTATGTTCCTTCTGTCCTCCCCAATGCATTGAGACTTGTTGCATCATTGTGCATACGCTTTTCATGGAGCACGGAGAAGCAGGCTGTTAAAGCAGTTCACCAATTGTTCGTCGGTGTTGTAATCATTTCCTTGAGGTAGGCCTACCACTCTGTAGTGTTTTACAGCAGTGAGAATGGTGTACTCTTTGGGCGTCCGTTTCGGGTGGCAAAGTAGGGGTAAGGTGTCTGCTCGTTATAGTGGATAACGGGTTGGTGTAAACTGCGGGTCATTGTCTAACACACACACCCAGTGACACGCTCACATACACTCATATTCCCCATCTCTGTCTGTCTGTCTGTCTGTTGTCTGTCTGTCTGTTGTCGTGGTCTGTCTGTCTGTCTGTCTCCTCTCTCTCCACCTCTCTCTCCCTCTCGCGTGCTCACTCTCTCTCTCTCTTGCTCACTCTCTGTCTCTTGTCTCTGTCTCTGTCTCTGTCTCTGTCTCTCTCTCTGTCTCTCTCTCTCTCTCTCTCTCTCTCTCTCTCTCTCTTTCCTCAAACACACACACATACACGCACAACTCGTACACACACAGGAACAACACACACACACAACACACGCACACCAAACACACACACACACACACTACACACACCCCACCACACTCACACACACCTACTTCCCCCACACCCTCAACTACACATCCATTACACGCACACTCGTTAACACACACAAGGAACACACACACACTCACACACACAGAACACACACACACACACACACACACACACGCACACATCAAACTCACACACACAAATCTCCCTCTCCCTCCCCCTCTCTCTCTCTGTCTCTCTGTCTATCTTCCCTCTCTCTCTTCTCTTCTCTCTCTCTCTCCTCTCCCCTACACAACACACACACACACACACACACACACACACACACACACACACACACACACATACACACACACTCTCTTACTCTTCTATTTTTCCTCTCTTCACCCCACACACACACAGAGATGTCTAGAGGACTGTAGCAGACTGTGACAAACAGCCAAAACAGAATGATGTCAGATCTTATTAGACGTTCCTGCTATGGAACTGTTCAATCACCTTTCCTGAAATGTGCTAATTTTAGTCACTTTGTCAGGGGGTGGGAGGTAAGGTCAAAATGACCTTGACCTTGTTGCCATACGTTCCACACGTTTGCTTTCGTGAGATCTAAAGTGTCCACAGCTTTGACTCAGATTTGAAAAAAAAAAAAAAAAGAAAGAAACAAAGAAAGAGAAAAAGAAAGAAACAAAGGAAGAAAGAAGGAAGAGAAGAAAAGAAAGAAACAAAGAGAAAGAAAGAAAGAAAGAAGAAGAAAAAAAGAAAGAAGGAAGGAAAGAAGGAAAGAAATAAAGAATGAACGAAACAGAGAGAGAAGGGGGAGGGGGAGGGGGGACGGAGAGAGAGAGAGAGAGAGAGAGAGAGAGAGAAGGACAGACAGACAGACAGACAGACAGACACAGAGAGAGAAGACAGAGACAGACAGAAGAGAGAGAGAGACAGACAGACAGAGGAGAGAGAGAGAGACATGACAGACGACAGACAGACAGAGACAGAGACGAAGAGACAGAGAGAGGAGAGAGGAGGAGAGAGAGAGAGAAGACAGACAGACAGACAGCAGACAGAGACAGACAGACAGACAGACAGACAGACAGACAGAGAGAGAGGCAGACAGACAGACAGACAGAGAGAGGACAGACAGACAGGAGAGAGACAGAAGACAGACAGACAGACAGAGAGAGAGAGAGAGAGAGAGAGAGAGGAGAGAGAGAGAGAGAGGAGGAGAGAGAGAGAGAGAGAGGAGAGAGAGAGGCTGAAAAAAACAACAAAACTTCTTCACGCATTTCTTCGTCACACACACACACACACACATACCAGCAGACACTTCATGGTCAGTGTGAATTAGTCTTCTGTCCTTCTCCTTTTGCTTTTTGGATATAGGAGAGATCAGGAGGGGAAAAAAAAGTAGTATAGGAGAGAGGGGTAGGTGGGTTGGAGAAGGAGGGAGGGGGGGGGGCTAAAGGGGGGGGGGGTTAAAGGCTGCCAGCGACATGGAATCCAATCCATAAGTTTGACATAGTTGAACGCCGATAACTGGAGTATCCCTGTCTGACTGTGAAACACGGTCATAAGATAGCCTGTGACGTGGCCATTCCGCCGAGGTCTGAATAGGATTATGACATTCGTGTCGTGATGATGGTGTGGGGGTGGGGGTGTGGTGGTGGTGGGATGGTGTGGTGTGTGGTGTGTGAGTGTGTGATGTGTGTGTGTGTGTGTGGTTGTGTGTGTTGTGTTGTGTGTGTGTGTGTGTGTGTGTGTGTGTGTGTGGTGTGTGTTGTGTGGTGTGTGTGGGTGAGTGTGTGTGTGTGTGTGTGTGTGTGTGTGTGTGTGTGTGTGTGTGTGTGTGTTTTGTGTGTGTGTGTGTGTGTGAGTGTGGTTGTGTGTGTGTGTGTGTGGTGGTTGTGTGTGTGTGTGTGTGTGTGTGTGAGGGGGGGGGGTGGTTGGGTGGTTGTGTGTGTGTATTGCTGTTGTTGTTATTCTTTTGTTGTTGTTGCTGTTGTTGTGTGTGGTTATGTGTGTACGTGTTCTGTGTGTAAGTGTGCTCTGTGTTTGCGCGCGCGCGTGCATGTGTGTTTTAATGGGTGCGGATACATGCGTGAGCA
>JAPXFY010000018.1:77921165-77928665 GCA_030674185.1 Monoplex corrugatus
GAAGAAGAAGAAGAAGAAGAAGAAGAAGAAGAAGAAGAAGAAGAAGAATGCGAAGAAGAAGAATGCGAAGAATGCGAAGAATGCGAAGAATGCGAAGAAGAAGAAGAAGAAGAAGAAGAAGAAGAAGAAGAAGAAGAAGAAGAAGAAGAAGAAGAAGAAGAAGAAGAAGAAGAAGAAGAAGAAGAAGAAGAAAACTATCGCCACGTGGATCGGCAACACGTTTTGCAGTAGCGGAGTTCTGCCAATTCTATTCATTTTATCTTCTCTGAACTATTGTTTGTTGTAGACAAATGTAGGTTCCACAGCATCATGTCGATGCTACACCTCAAGACAAGTCCTCGCCAGGAAGCTGAAGAAATCCAAACAGCATGATTGGTGGTTCTTTACTTTCCCGCGTAATACGAGAGTGACACAGCGCATGCTCCGCTGATCCAGCGCGTGACTTGACTGATTGGATTCCTATTGGCCACATTAATTTTTTACTACGCCCAGCAATGATCAATTCCCCCGTGGAGATGCCGGGGGCTCTTTCAATATAAATATTACCGCCACTCTCTGGAAAATCTGTGCTACAAAACTGATGTCCTCTTTTCTGTCATTCTCTTTGTTTCTGATTTGCTAATTTACTTTCTGTTATGTTCTGCCTCGCTGGTCCATTCATCTGTATAAGTTGAACGTAACGCCTTACATACTTTCTCTAAGGATTGACAATTGGGTACAGGACTGTGCCGACTGCATTTGTTTCGTTGTAAGGACACATGATGTGCAGAACCCCTTTAAGACAATTTAGGCCAAGTTTCATTATATGTTTTAGTGTCCTAAGTAATGTTTATCTTCGTATTTGACTTTGTTTCTTCAAGCTCTGTGGTGATATCATGAGCGGGATAATAAACACCAGGGGCATATTCTTAGATAATGTACCAGAATGCAATGATACGTGTACTTTTTTTTTTCATGGAGATGCTGTGTACATTTTGGAACAGTGCTAGCACTGGTAGGGCTCCGTGCAGTCAGTAAGGCTGTAAACAGTTAATAAACTAATTGATGTTTCTTGATACAGAAAGCCGTCCCTGTGAAACACCCACAATGGTCACGGCGTTTTGCTTTAACTCTTTGACTCCCTCACCCTGTCCACCAGCTTCCTGCATTGTCAACCATAACAGCAAAACAAAAACTTAACCCTTTGATTCCCTCACCCTGTCCACCAGCATCCTTCATTGTCAACCATAACAGCAAAACAAAAACTTAACCCTTTGACTCCCTCACCCTGTCCACCAGCATCCTTCATTGTCAACCATAACAGCAAAACAAAAACTTAACCCTTTGACTCCCTCACCCTGTCCACCAGCATCCTTCATTGTCAACCATAACAGCAAAACAAAAACTTAACCCTCTGACTCCCTCACCCTGTCCACCAGCATCCTGCAGGAGTCAGGTGGATGGGTGAGGGAGTCAAAAGTACAAGTTTTTGGAGTTGTCAGACAGGGTGCGCAGAAGCCAAAGGGTTAAGTGTTTTACAGTTGGTGGATAAAGTGACGAAGTCAAAGTCAACAGGATACGTGTTTTACAGTTGGTGGATAAGGTGACGAAGTCAAAGTCAACATGATAAGTGTTTTACAGTTGGTGGATAAAGTGACGAAGTCAAAGTCAACATGATAAGTGTTTTACAGTTGGTGGATAAAGTGACGAAGTCAAAGTCAACATGATAAGTGTTTTACAGTTGGTGGATAAAGTGACGAAGTCAAAGTCAACAGGATAAGTGTTTTACAGTTGGTGGATAAAGTGACGAAGTCAAAGTCAACATGATAAGTGTTTTACAGTTGGTGGATAAGGTGACGAAGTCACAGTCAACATGATAAGTGTTTTACAGTTGGTGGATAAAGTGACGAAGTCAAAGTCAACAGGATAAGTGTTTTACAGTTGGTGGATAAAGTGACGAAGTCAAAGTCAACATGATAAGTGTTTTACAGTTGGTGGATAAAGTGACGAAGTCAAAGTCAACATGATAAGTGTTTTACAGTTGGTGGATAAAGTGACGAAGTCAAAGTCAACATGATAAGTGTTTTACAGTTGGTGGATAAAGTGACGAAGTCAAAGTCAACAGGATAAGTGTTTTACAGTTGGTGGATAAAGTGACGAAGTCAAAGTCAACATGATAAGTGTTTTACAGTTGGTGGATAAAGTGACGAAGTCAAAGTCAACATGATAAGTGTTTTACAGTTGGTGGATAAGGTGACGAAGTCAAAGTCAACATGATAAGTGTTTTACAGTTGGTGGATAAGGTGACGAAGTCAAAGTCAACATGATAAGTGTTTTACAGTTGGTGGATAAAGTGACGAAGTCAAAGTCAACATGATAAGTGTTTTACAGTTGGTGGATAAGGTGACGAAGTCACAGTCAACATGATAAGTGTTTTACAGTTGGTGGATAAAGTGACGAAGTCAAAGTCAACATGATAAGTGTTTTACAGTTGGTGGATAAAGTGACGAAGTCAAAGTCAACATGATAAGTGTTTTACAGTTGGTGGTTAAGTTGACGAAGTCAAAGTCAACAGGATAAGTGTTTTACAGTTGGTGGATAAAGTGACGAAGTCAAAGTCAACAGGATAAGTGTTTTACAGTTGGTGGATAAAGTGACGAAGTCAAAGTCAACATGATAAGTGTTTTACAGTTGGTGGATAAGGTGACGAAGTCAAAGTCAACATGATAAGTGTTTTACAGTTGGTGGATAAGGTGACGAAGTCAAAGTCAACAGGATAAGTGTTTTACAGTTGGTGGATAAAGTGACGAAGTCAAAGTCAACAGGATAAGTGTTTTACAGTTGGTGGATAAAGTGACGAAGTCAAAGTCAACAGGATAAGTGTTTTACAGTTGGTGAACAGGGCAAAGGAGTCAAAGTCAACAGGATAAGTGTTTTACAGTTGGTGAACAGGGCAAAGGAGTCAAAGTCAACATGATAAGTGTTTTACAGTTGGTGAACAGGGCAAAGGAGTCAAAGTCAACAGGATAAGTGTTTTACAGTTGGTGGATAAGGTGACGAAGTCAAAGTCAACAGGATAAGTGTTTTACAGTTTGTGGATAAGGTGACGAAGTCAAAGTCAACAGGATAAGTGTTTTACAGTTTGTGGATAAGGTGACGAAGTCAAAGTCAACAGGATAAGTGTTTTACATTTGGTGAACAGGGCAAAGGAGTCAAAGGTAAAGTTTCTGTAGTTATTGGATAGGGTGCAAGAATCAAAGGGTTAAATTATTGCAGTTGGAAGATAGAGTGCGGGAATCAAAGGGTTATTTTTTTTGTGCAATTGATGGGTAGGATGAGAGATCAAAGGGCTGGGTGTTTAGTAGTTGGAGAACAGGGTGCGGGAGTCAAAGGGTAAAGAATGAAACCGATGGTGTTTTCGTGCTCCATGTTGAAGTCAGTGGTTCAGGAATCAAGAAACATCACGTTCCAACATTAACCCTTTGACTACCGCACCCTGTCCACCAAGTATCCTGCATTGTCCGCCACGCTAGAAAACCAAAAACGTAATTAACCCTTTTGACTCCCTCACCGTATTCAACAGCTTCCTGCAGGATGCTGGTGGATACGCTGAGGGAATCAAAGAGTTACGTTTTTGCTGTTGGTGGCTTAGGGAGCGGGAGTCAAAGGGTTAAAGTTCTCGCTGATGGTGGCTTAGGGTGCGGGAGTCAAAGGGTTAAGTTCTCGGTGTTGGTGGCTTAGGGTGCATGAGTCAAAGGGTTAAGTTCTCGCTGTCGGTGGCTTAGGGTGCGGGAGTCAAAGGGTTAAGTTCTCGCTGTTGGTGGCTTAGGATGCGGGAGTCAAAGGGTTAAGTTCTCGCTGTTGATGGCTTAGGGTGCGGGAGTCAAAGGGTTAAGTTCTCGCTGTTGGTGGTTAGGGAGCGGGAGTCAAAAGGTTAAGTTCTCGCTGTTGGTGGCTTAGGTGCAAGAGTCAAAGGGTTAAGTTCTCGCTGTCGGTGGCTTAGGTGCATGAGTCAAAGGGTTCAATACTATCAGTAGACTGGCACAAAGAGATGCTGTGCGATACCGGAGCTGGCGTTGGTTTGATACTGAGCTGGTCCTACACTGGTATTGAGCTGATGGACAACTGACTAAATTCTGCTAATAACGAAGTGAAGGGAGGGTATCAGGATATCGATTAGCTGCCGTAAACCTCACACACGGTCAGCAACTCTAGAGTTCCATCCCTTGTGATTCATTCTGATAACTAGCTAAGATTACTGATTAATACTGACAGGCTGAAATGTGACACACGCATCATCCCTTTAAAAAGAAAGAAAGAAAGAAAAACAAACCAACGGTGTTCACTTTTGTTTTGTTGTGCCTAGTGAGTGTTTCTGTCTTTATGTAAATAAAGCACAGGGCGCGCACACACACACACACAACACACACACACACAACACACACACACACACACACACACACACACACACACACACACAACACACACACACACACACACACACAACACACATACACACACACACACACACACACACACACACACACACACACAACACACACACACACACACACACAACACACATACACACACACACATACACACACACACATACACACACACACACACACACACAACACACACACACACATACACACACATCACACAACACACACAACAACATAACAAACAAACACACACAACACACACA
Organism: Monoplex corrugatus; assembly: GCA_030674185.1. Taxonomy (NCBI): domain Eukaryota; kingdom Metazoa; phylum Mollusca; class Gastropoda; order Littorinimorpha; family Ranellidae; genus Monoplex; species Monoplex corrugatus. The sequence continues at coordinate 77,925,856 of JAPXFY010000018.1, forward strand.
CACACATACACACACAACACACAACACAACAATACAAACACACAAACACACACACACACACAAACAACACACACACACACACACACACACACACACACACACACACACACACACACACACACCACCACACACACACACACACACACACACACACACACACACACACACACACACACACACACAGAATAAATTCATACGACAAAAAAAACACGAAAACTCATCAGATTATAAAAAAAAAAAGAAATAAATAAAAAAACAACAAACTGCATAACAGTGTATACAACACTGACAGGCTGACGTCTCTGTATGCACAGCTGAAGGGTGGAAAGAAAGACAGACTTTTACTTGTTCTGAGACGTGTGCAGTGGGCTAAAGGCGATGCCACTGCACCATCTGTCTTGTTCTGGACATTTTGATTGCAGCCACCTCTCCGTCCCTCTTAGACACGCAGATAAGTTACCTCCCTTTTCGATCTGTTTCTCCCCTACTTTGTAGTCCCGCTCTGTCCGTCCTGTGGGCCGCCCTGTTCCTCCCTGTTCCTCCCTGTTCCTCCCTGTTCATCCCTGTTCATCCCTGTTCCTCCCTGTTCCTCCCTGTTCCTCCCTGCTCCTCCCTGTTCCTCCCTGTTTCCTCCCTGTTCCTCCCTGTTCCTCCCCATAGATGGATCTTTAGAACGGTTTCCTATGCAAACCCAACAACGCCTCGACAATACGCACATATTTTACAATCTGAAAGGATATGACCATTTCCATAAATGTGTGCCGTTGTTTTTTGTTTGTTTGTTTGTTTGTTTGTTTGTTTGTTTTGTTTTGTTTTGCTATGTTCTGTTTGTTGGCGTTTTGCTTTTGTTTTTATTTTTCCTTTGATGCTAAAATTCGTCAGTAACTAGAGGAAGCATAATGATAATAGAAAAATGGATATGTTCTTTGTTAAAAGAAAAAAATGAATGAAATAATAAATAAATAAATAAATAAATAAAAAAATAAATAATAAATAATAGAACAAACTGGACAGTCTCAGTACCCGTTTTCGTTATTTATTTTAATGTCTAGTCACACATGTGCTTTTTAGATAATACATGTAGTGCTTGTGTGTTAGTTAATTGTTTGGTCGTACATATCTATGCGCTGATTTGTGAAGTGTCCGTAATACCGCACACTTATTTTTTTTCATTATGACAAGCATTTTTCTGAGGTTTGGACTTTGACAACAACAAACAACAACAACAACAACAACAACAACAAAACAAACAAAAACCCCACTAGTGAGAGGCATTGTTTGAGTTGGTCTGACGTGAAATGATCAGAAACTCCACACCACACAAACGGTGGAAACACCAACACACCACCATCTTCATCTACATAAAAACTGAAGTGGTTTGGTCATTTCACTAGGATGCAAACTCCAGCGGCTAGCTGAAGACTGTTAATGTTGCTTAAACCCCAGCCAACTACGTACAGCCATGTCATATTCAAAACGTACACAATATTTCACGCGGGAAAAAAGAAAGGGAATGAAAATTAAGTACATGCATCAACGCACACAATCTAAAGAGATTCCCTCAGCGTTGACCATTCCGTCCAATGTATCACACAGGGTTTAAAAACATACCTGAACACACATTTAAAACATAACTAAGGACACTGAAACATATAGAAAAAACATGACTAAATCACCTGAAATTGCTTCCGCCTATCTCATTAACCTAGAGCCAAAAATGTATTAAATACATGCACCCAATTATAAATCATAACAGAAAGTACGTAAGACTTTATCGAACACATACAGGTAAATGGACCAGTAAGGCAGGAAATGATATGAAGAAATGACAAAAATCAAAGGAACAAGGCAGAAACAAAGAGAGTGACAGAAAAGGGCAATTTCTAGCACTGAATTTCCAGAAGGTGGGGACATTATTTATACTGAAAGAGCCCCACGTAGGGAGCAAGTTCAACAAGCATACAACAAAATGATACAGGATTTAAAGCAAGAGGCAAACCAAGGAAAACCTGCCCTCACAATATGAACGAGCCTTCGATGTCAAACTGTATTTCCTCTATCACATGTTTACAGCTCCTTGCTGATCGTCAATTCTTGTCTTCCAGCAACACCCAGGAAGATACAAGCGGAAGGCCAAAACAACAACAACAACAACAACAACAAACAACAACAACAACAACAACAAAAAGCAAAACGCAACAACATACTGAAACAAAATAAAAACACAAAACTTCAATATTTGATATTGATAATTTTCCAACTTGCCAGAATGGCGAGATAAGATACGGTGAAGAATCGCAAATATTTAACACTGTGATTGAACAAGGAAATACACGCAAATATATTTTTCAACACTGGGAGAAAACGAGGAAGGTTATGGGAGGTGTCTCATTTACAATGAATAACAAAAAATATAACACGTTTTAAGCACATTAATGAAACAGAAATAAACTTCTAACTTCGAGTCGTGATATAAATCGATTCGATGGCGCAGATACGACGTTCTTATATTTCTCTGCTGATAAGCATACTATCAGATTGCCTAGGAGGGGGGGTGTGTGTGTGGTGTGGGGGGTGGGGTGGGGGTGGGGTTTGTTGTGTGTGTGTGGTGAGTGCGTCAACTTTGAGTTTGTGAATATGTGTGCTGTGTATTCTCTTTTGTGTTTGTTTTGTGTGTGTGTATGCTCTCTCTCTCTCCTCTCTGTCGTGTCTTCTCTCTTCTGCTCTGCTGTGTGTGTGTGTTTGTGTGTGTGCGTTCTCGTCGTGTCTGTGTGTGTGTGTGTGTGTGTGTGGTGTGTGTGTGTGTGTGC
>JAPXFY010000018.1:77933665-77938665 GCA_030674185.1 Monoplex corrugatus
CTAGAAATGAAACATCTGTCTCTTGAGTATCTCCATGGCACCATAATTATGTAAAACTACTGCATATCTTCTCTTCGCTCAAGTCTTGACTGTGATGTGACATCATGGATATAGGCACGTAGTTTTAAGTTTGGTTAATGGAATGCCAGATCATGTTTCAGTCTACTGTATGTTTCTTATTACAATCTTAATCTTTAAATTTTTCGATCACCACAAAGAAGCACTATTGGAGAGGTTCTTTGAGTTTGTGTTGTTAAAAACAAGGTTGTCGCATTATGCTGTTATTAAATCGTTTCCTTTTAACATTTCCAGTATTTTCCCATGAATTTGTTTCAACTGCAAAACTAAAACAAATTGAATAATCAGATAAACAAACAAACAAACAAACAAACAAACAAAAAAAAAAACAGACACAAAAAAACCCAAAGAACTCCTGTTCTTTGAGTGTGAAGAAGAAAACAAACTGCGTCCTGAAGTGTCTTCCTCTTGCACATGTGTTGTTAAACATTTTGATCTCAGACACCACACAAAGTGTCACGTTCCATGTGAAAGGCACAACGTGTGACAACATTGTTCTCAGGGCACTGCTAACATCAACGACAAGTCCTGAAAACAATTCCATAGTGCCAAAAATGGAAGCCTGCAAATGAAACGATCTCCCTCAACTCTCTACATGACTGTACAACTATTCAAAATACAATGGAGCTTCTCTTGTTTTTAAGCCCTGATTATGAGTTGATATAAACCACACACATAAAACACACACACAACACACACACACACACACACACACACACACACACACACACACACACAACACACACACACACACACACACACACACACACACACACATAAACACAAACACACAACACACACACACTAACACATACACATATAAATATATAATAATAATAACACATAAACACACACATAAACACACACACACACACACACACACACAACACACACACACACACAACCACACACACACACACACACAACACACACACACACACACACACACACACACAACACACCACACACACACACAACACACACACACACACACACACACACACAACACACACACACACACAACACACACAACACAACACACACACACACACACACACACACACACACACACACACACACACACACACACAACACACACACACACACACACACACACACACACACACACACAACACACAACACAAACACACACACACCACACCACAACAACACACACACACACACACAAACACCCACACACACAACAACACACACACACACACACACACACACACACACACACACACACACAACACACTACACAACACACACACACACACAACACCACACACACCACACACACACACACACAACACACACAACACAAAACACACAACACACACACACACAACACACACACACACACACACACACACAACACACACCAACACACACACATCACAAACCACATAAACACACTCCACCACCACTAATCTTGTGATAGTGATACGACTACAAAGACTCCATTTTTACTTCAAAGTATTATTCTCTGTCCATCCCTGCAATTGTGGTTCCATCAAAGGAACAGCCTTAGAGAGGTTTCTGAGTTTGTTTTCGAAAGAATAGAAAGAGTCATACCGTGGTTTTATTATTTCCTTTCTTTTACAGTTTTTGAGAACTTTTTCCTGTGACTATTACTGTTATTTTTGTTTAATACCCAGACGACTCGTGGAGACATATCAGGACTATAAACCGCTTCAAAACACACAATACATAAACACAACAAACAACAACAACAACAAACAATATAATAAATAAAATAAAAATAAAGGAAAAGAAACTTCAGTGTACATATCAATGCATTCGTGCACATAATCAAGGGGATCCGCCGACGTTGCCCAATCTGTGCAATTCATCACACAGTGGATTTAAGAAACACAATCTGGATACAACTTTAAACATATCTAAGGGCCTACATTACCTAAACTTCTTTTCAAACATACTGGATAGAAATCTAAACATATTCAAGGACACAAAAACATATACAAAAAGGGCTAATTTACCTACAATTGCTTTCACAGACGCCCACAAACATTCTGATCATATACATGGTGAAGATGAAGACACGCACGAAAGAACAGTGTGTCCCCAGTGCAGAACGAAGCGTCCCTGAAACGTCCTGTCCTACTTCTGTGTTGTGCAACCTTTAATGGCCGACCGCACACAAAGGCACAAAGGCCCGTTTTACAGGAAGAAACTTTAGTCGTTTAGTAATAAACCGAATTCCAATATTCATAGAACGGGGGTCTTTTCAGCGAGAGAGAGAGAGAGAGAGAGAGAGAGGAGAGAGAGAGAGAGAGGAGAGAGAGAGACAGAGAGAGACAGAGAGAGACAGAGAGAGAGAGAGAGACAGACAGACAGACAGACAGAGACAGAGACGGACAGAAACAGAGACAGAGACACAGAGACACAGAGACACAGAGAGAGAGAGATACACAAACAGACAGACATATAGAGAGACAGACAGACAGACAGACAGACAAATAGATAGACAGAGATAGACAGAGATAGACAGAGACAGACAGAGACACAGAGAGACAGAGACAGACAGACAGACATATAGAGAGAGAGACAGACACAATGACATACAAATATATAGACACAGATAGAGAGAGACAGAGAGAGATACAGAGACAGACAGACAGACAGACAGACAGATAGAGACAGACAGAAAGACAGAGAAACAATCTATCGTTGTTGTCTTTATGGCAGTATAAAACATTCGACTACGGTGGCCCTTCCATTGTTGAAGTCCTGAAGGCGATGTGACATAACCCATATAGACGTGCCGTGGTTTTCGTTCTGGTGAATGAAATGCATACAGGTACAAAAACGTTTGCCCCTAGTTTTAACAGATCACAAATCAACAGAAAAAGCAGTCATGTAGCAAAATAAGGCCGACATACCGTCCTGTTGTCCTTTCTTTTAAAAGAATAACACTTTTGATGTAAAGTGATCAAGATAAACTTTTGAGCCATTAATATTTTTGTTCGCAGAGAAAGGGGCAGACGCGTACATCACTTGTTGGTGTTATCGTGATTCCTCTCTCTCTCCCTCCCTCTCTCGCCCTCCCTCCCTTTCTCTCTCTGTCTCTGTCTGTCTCTCTCTCGCTCTCTCTCTCTCTCTCTCTCTCTCTCTCTCTCTCTCTCTCTCTCTCTTCCCGTCAATCTCACTCACACACGCGCGCAGGCGCGAGTGCGCGCAAACACACATAAACACATACATATAGAGAGATAGATCGATAGATAGAGAGAGAGAGGGAGAGAGATAGAAAGAGAGAATGAGAAGGATGGAGGGCGAGAGAGAGAGAGAGGGATATAAAGAGAGAGAGGGAGGAGAGATAGAGAAAAGGAGAGAGAGAAAGAGAGAGAGAGAGGAGAGAGAGAGAGAGAGAGAGGAAGATAGAGGAGAGAAGGAGAGAAAGAGAGACAGACAGACAGACAGACAGACAGACAGACACAGACAGACAGACAGACATAGAGAGGCTGACAGAACGCATTGCGACAATTTAACATGTACGTGCCATCTCATGTTACGCGCACACACACGCACACACACACACACACACACGCACACGCACACACACACACACACACACACACACACACACACACACACACACACACACACAACACACATTCACACATACACACACACACACTCACACACACACACACACACACACACACACTCACACACACACACACACACACACACACACATATATACACACATACACACACATACACATACGCACCCCCCCCCCACACACACACACACCACACACACACAGCCATCGATCTAAAGACATCACTTCTATTCAGACACTCAAGCCGTCATAGACAGAAAGGTCCTGAGAGAAATGCCATCGATGCAAACCGATACCAGTTCAGTCGGCAGCCAAAGACACACATCATGTCCCAAGTTCAAACCGTTTTATCAACGATTTACCAAGGAATACGGTACGTTTAATGGGCCACATGTCTCACGAACGATGCAATCCAAACTGAACGCTGACGGTATTTGCTCCACAACATAAGATTTAACAGCTAAGGACAAAGTGAATGTCTGCCAATAACACGACTGTGAACGACATCAGTGTTGGCTTCAGATATCTACAGAAATATGATCAATCACTGAAGAAAATATTCTTGAATTTCGTTTTAATCATTCCATTCTTCCTTCACTATAAACAGACACAAATAAGCAATGCGTACTGATGATATACATACACACATGTATACATAGTATCTCTCTCTCTCTCTCTCTCTCTCTCTCTCTCCTCTATATATATTATATATATATATATATATATATATATATATATATATATATATATATATGTATATATATATATATTTTGTCTGTGTGTGTGTGCGCGTGTGTGTGTGTGTGTGTGTGTGTGTGTGTGTGTGTGTGTGTGTGTGTGTGTGTGTGTGTGTGTGTGTATGTTCATATGTAACAAAGGATAAACATAATGTTGATATACAAAACAAAAAACATGTTACATTGATGATCACCACCATCATCATCATCATCATCATCATCATCATGTGCCCTGCCGCATGGCGTTGGCGATCATGGCCCTCCATACGAATCCATCCCTTGTCGTTGCAAGTATATCTCCCACCGTCTCTGTCCTCAGCCACTCTGCAAACCTGGCTTTTCCCCTACAGCTTTGCTGATAACCCCGATAGTAGGCCTGTGCTGTGATACACTTCACGGGGGACTTCAGTTTGAGATGTCAAAGGCGCAGATTTGAACCCAGGTAAAGTAGAAAACAAAGTTTTAGTTTCTCGAGATGACGTTTCCATGCTTGGAATGAATTTCATAACATGCACTAACGTCACAGGTGCCATGTGTATGGTGACCATGGCACACTAATTCAGCCTGCACGTAAAGCCATGAGCTGGTCAGGTCCT
>JAPXFY010000018.1:77943665-77946165 GCA_030674185.1 Monoplex corrugatus
AATCCCACAATGATTTTTGAAGGGACTGATGGGGATTCTCAAACCCACAACCTTCCAGTCGGTAGTCCGTAGCATTAACCACTACACCACGGCGACTGGTTCTATTGGATAATTGTAATGTACATTTGTCGTTTGATGATGTGACTGTTCTCAGATATTTGAACTGATCAACTTGTCCTTGTGTTCTTTGCCATTAATTGTTATTTGGCATAAGGGATTTTTGTTTCTGATTACCATGACGTCATTTTTCTTCAGCTTTTTTTTTTTTTTTCACTGCTTTGCTCTACTAGCCCTTTGTTACTGCTTTCTATTCCTGGTATCATTTAGGTTTGGTATCACGTGCTTAACATGACCTCCCCTACCGAATGAAGGAAGGTGTTCTAGTGGAGCCTGTATTTACGTCCTTCACTTTTATTCTGAGTCACAGCAGGTTGGGGAGAATATGAAGGTGTTTTTCCGTTGCCTTCCATTTATGTGTTGTGTGTGTGTGTGTGTGTGTGTGTGTGTGTGTGTGTGTGTGTGTGTGTGTGTGTGTGTGTGTGTGTGTGTGTGTGTATGTGTGTGTATGTGTGTGTATGTGTGTGTGTGTGTGTGAGTGTGTGTATGTGTGTGTGTGTATGTGTGTGTGTGTGTGTGTGTGTGTGTGGTGTGGTTTGTGCGTGTGTGTGTGCGTGTGGTGTGCGTGTGCGTGTGGTGTGGTGTGTGTGTGTGGTGTGTGTGTGTGTGTGTATGTGTGTGTGTGTGTGTGTGTGTGTGTGTGTGTGTGTGTGTGTTGTGTGTGTGTGTCTGTGTGTGTGTACGGATTCTCTGCCAGCTTTTGTCATTCCCACGACTACCCACAAGGCAGTGGGGCTGTAGACAGGTTTAATGGCGCCTCCCTTTGCCAAGACGATGATTTCTTTAGAGTATATGAGGCATTTGATGACAGATCTGTGCCACCATATGTAGGCTACTTGTCGCTCTTCACCATCGCCACAGTTTGGTTGCCGACTTGTAAACAGCTAACGTTCATATCTGGGTCACACGGGTCCTGACTGTCAACACTCCAACTGGAAGTGTCATGGCTAACTTACATCTGTACACTGTTTTGTGATGTGTTTACAGCCCTTTCAAACCGGCTTTGCCCTTACTGAAAAAAAGTTTTTATTCAGATTCGGATTCATATCTGGGGGTCTTTGACTTGCCCACCACCTGGGGACGTGCGCTGTGTTGGGTATGGTATCCTACATTGTAATTATGACAATCCCCAGTACATAAACACTACGATCCATTAACCTTGAAACCAGCAGTGCCCTCTACGAAATCAAATTGTCATTGACAAATAAAAAATCAACAACAACAAAATCCTGAGAGAAATGCCATGGATGCCAGCAATACTATTTCAGTCAGTCACATAAACACATTTTATCCAGCAGTACAGATCATATTTAGCAACAATTAAGGGACGAATGGGGTTAGTTTACTGAGCGACTTTGTGTCACGAGCTCTGCGATTCAGACGGAAAATTGACATTTCGAGTGTGCGACAAAATCGAAGATTTACAAGACAAAAATGACACTGTTACGACTGTCTTGAATGTGAAGCCATGTACAGATAGGTTCCAAGAACTAATACAAAACAAAACAAAACAAAACAAAACAGAACAAAACCAAAAAATCATTTTCAGTCAATGAGCAAACTATATATACTCTGTTTCGTTTTTGTTGTATCGTCGCTGTCTACATTGCAACAATTAAATGCACAACATTGTTTGTTTTGATTTTGTTTTTGTTTTTGTTTTTGTTTTGTGTTTGTTTGTTGTTTGTGGTTTTCTTTGTTTCTCTCTTTCAAATATATAATATATATAATAATATCTCTCTCTCTCTCTCTTTACTCTCTCTCTCTCTCTCTCTCTCTCTCTCTCTCTCTCTTTCTTTTTTTTTTCTTATCCTTTCATCAAAGGTGAAAATAAAGTTCAGCTGGGATGAGTTACTTCATGTTTGTTGTTCAATGTAATTATGTTTTGATTATATTGTGGTAGTTATGTTCACTTCACTTTTACCTCGAAATTAGGACATTTATGTTCATTTGATTTTTTGTATGCAATATGATAGTTGTGTTTTTGTACGGGAAAGCTGGAGGGAAAGAGAGCATCAGGTATATCCAGGGAGAAAATGCTAGACGGACTTGCAGAGTGGCTGGGAACGAGGAGGTGGAAGAGATGCTTGGGGCAACAAGAGATAGAGACAGATGGAATGTGTCAATGTGTGCCAGTATGTGTGTGTGTGTGTGTGTGTGTGTGTGTGTGTGTGTGTGTGTGTGAGAGAGAGAAAGAGAGAGAGAGAGAGATAGAGAGAGATAGAGAGAGAGTGAGAGAGAGAGAGAGAAAAAGACAGATAGACAGATAGACAGACAGACAGAGAGACAAACACAGAGAGGCAGAGAGAGATGTTGAATGATAAAATGATAATAATCCCATATGCAAACACACCACACACACACACACACACACACACACACA
>JAPXFY010000018.1:77951165-77953665 GCA_030674185.1 Monoplex corrugatus
CCCTGAACTCCTTACACTCTCGGGGGGCCGGGCCACATCCAGGTCATGACTCCTGGATGCCCTTCTGCTGTTGTCTATTTTTTTTTTTCCACGCCGGGGAGCGAACCTGGGCGATTCTGCGTTCAGAACTGCGGTACGCGGTTTTACCAATGTGCTAACGGGGCACACATCATCTGTAGGGAATTTAATCCTTATAAATCCAGCTTGAGCTCCTTTTCTGCTGCCTCTGCCATCGCTTTAAGGGCTCTAGTCCTCTTCTTCCCAGAAATTGCGAGTTGTTTCATGAGATCATAAGCGGAGGTGCCCACAAACCCTCTTGCCCCGACCTCTATGGCGAAGACATACTACTTCAAAAAGGAAAAAAAAGAAAAGAAAAGAAAATTAAATTAAGTGCACAATTAATATCATTGCATTTGAGCACATAGTCTTAGGAAATGCCCCTGGCGTTGACCAATTTATCACACAGGGGATTTAAAACACATACCTGAATACAAGTTCAAACACAACTAAGGACAATAAAACATAAAAAAAAACGTGCCTTAATTACCGAATATTGCTTCAGCATATCTCATTTCCTTAGAGCCAAAAATGTACTTAAGTACGTGTACCCAGTTATCAACCCTAAGAGAAAGTACGTAAGACTTTATGTTGCATGAGACTCAATAGGACCTACAAATAACATCATATGTTTTATTGTTGTTGCTGTTGTTGTTGTTGTTGTTGTTGTTGTTGTTGTTGTTGTTGTTGTTGTTGTTGTTTTGTTGTTGTTTGTTGTTTTGTTGTTTTTGTTGTTGTTGCTGTTGTTGTTGTTGATTTTCAAACCTCTATTTCATTCTGCCTACAACATCCTTTCGCGTATAACAACGAAAACACACAAACCAATATATCATTTTCATTTTCATCATGTGCCCTGCCGCATGGCGTTGGCGATCATGGCCCTCCACACCAATCTATCCCTTGTCGCTGCAAGTGCATCTCCCTCCCTCTCTGTCCTCAGCCACCCTGCAAGTCTGTAGTAAGGGCTAAATGGCTCCACACAAAGATACGGGTTGAAGGAAAGATGAAAGATAGAACTACATGAAGAGAAAGATACAATATACAGCAACGGGCTAGAGATGATTTGCTTAATTAAAGTCAAAAACGTAATGCGTATTAGTTGTCATTGTGACGTATATAAACATGTACACAATCGTCCCTATAAACGCCATTATATTATAGTTGTCATTGTGACGTGTATAAACATGTACACAATCGTCCCTATAAACGCCATTATATTATAGTTGTCATTGTGACGTATATAAACATGTACACCATCGTCCCTATAAACGCCATAATATTATAGTTGTCATTGTGACGTATATAAACATGTACACCATCGTCCCTATAAACGCCATTATATTATAGTTGTCATTGTGACGTATATAAACATATACACCATCGTCCCTATAAACGCCATTATATTATAGTTGTCATTGTGACGTATATAAACATATACACCATCGTCCCTATAAACGCCATTATATTATAGTTGTCATTGTGACGTGTATAAATATGTACACCATCGTCCCTATAAACGCCATTATATTATAGTTGTCATTGTGACGTATATAAACATTTACACCATCGTCCCTATAAACGCCATAATATTATAGTTGTCATTGTGACGTATATAAACATGTACACCATCGTCCCTATAAACGCCATTATATTATAGTTGTCATTGTGACGTATATAAACATGTACACCATCGTCCCTATAAACGCCATTATATTATAGTTGTCATTGTGACGTATATAAACATGTACACCATCGTCCCTATAAACGCCATTATATTATAGTTGTCATTGTGACGTATATAAACATGTACACCATCGTCCCTATAAACGCCATTTATATTATAGTTGTCATTGTGACGTGTATAAACATGTACACCATCGTCCCTATAAACGCCATTATATTATAGTTGTCATTGTGACGTATATAAACATGTACACCATCGTCCCTATAAACGCCATTATATTATAGTTGTCATTGTGACGTATATAAACATGTACACCATCGTCCCTATAAACGCCATTATATTATAGTTGTCATTGTGACGTATATAAACATGTACACCATCGTCCCTATAAACGCCATAATATTATAGTTGTCATTGTGACGTATATAAACATATACACCATCGTCCCTATAAACGCCATAATATTATAGTTGTCATTGTGACGTATATAAACATGTACACAATCGTCCCTGTAAACGCCATTATATTATAGTTGTCATTGTGACGTGTATAAACATGTACACCATCGTCCCTATAAACGCCATTATATTATAGTTGTCATTGTGACGTATATAAACATGTACACCATCGTCCCTATAAACGCCATTATATTATAGTTGTCATTGTGACGTGTATAATTATGTACACCATCGTCCCTATAAACGCCATTATATTATAGTTGTCATTGTGACGTATATAAACATGTACACCATCGTCCCT
>JAPXFY010000018.1:77961165-77963665 GCA_030674185.1 Monoplex corrugatus
TCAGTGATGAATCACGCTTCACCATGAACGACAACGACGGCCGACTGAGGGTATGGAGGCGCCCAGGGCAACGCTTTATTGACACCACTGTCCAAGAAAAGGTGGCCTTTGGTGGAGGTTCTGTAATGGTCTGGGGGCCTTCAGCCTTCACCACAGAACACCCTTGTATCATGTACAGGGTAACCTGACTGGCCTCCGATACCGGGATGAGATCCTTCGACCGCTGGCTGTGCCTACATTGCAGCAGATGGGACCGACAGCAGTCTACCAGGATGACAACGTTCGCCCCCACAGGGCAAGGGTGGTCAACGACTTCCTGCAGCAATCTGGAGTCAACAGAATGGAGTGGCCAGCATGCAGTCCCGATCTCAACCCGATTGAGAACCTCTGGGATGAGCTGGATCGCAAAGTGAGGAGCAACCACCCCCCTCCCAGGGATGCCCAACACCTCTACCAGATGCTGCAGGCTGAGTGGCAGGCGCTTCCACAGAGGATCTTCACCAACCTGGTCAACTCGATGAGGACTCGCTGCGTCGAGTGCCAGAACAGCCATGGCGGTTACACGCATTACTGAACAGTTGGGAGCATCAGAATGCCCTGTCTTCAATGACTTTGGGAAATCAAATTTCGATACGTACCCACTTTGATCAAATGTACACACCAAACGATTGCTCGAATTGAAGGCAATTGTGTATCGTTATCACTAAGCATGAATTAAATGTTTGCCAAACTTCAACGCATTGCTTTCTTATTTTGAAAGTTATGAATTTTTGTGCAAGTGATCCTTAACTGTTTGTGCGTAGTGTATATAATACCGTTAGCCTTTACAGTCCATTATACCATTAGTCGTTACAGTCTATAATGCCGTTAGCTGTTACTGTCTATAATGCCGTTAGCTGTTACAGTCTATAATACCGTTAGCTGTTACAGTCTATAATGCCGTTAGCTGTTACAGTATATAATGGCGTTAGCTGTTACAGTCTATAATACCGTTAGCCATTACAGTACATAAACCGTTAGCCGTTACAGTCTATAATACCGTTAGCTGTTACAGTATATAATGGCGTTAGCTGTTACAGTCTATAATACCGTTAGCCGTTACAGTCTATAATGCCGTTAGCTGTTACTGTCTATAATGCCGTTAGCTGTTACAGTCTATAATACCGTTACTGTTTACAGTCTATAATGCCGTTAGCTGTTACAGTATATAATGGCGTTAGCTGTTACAGTCTATAATACCGTTAGCCATTACAGTACATAATACCGTTAGCCGTTACAGTCTATAATACCGTTAGCTGTTACAGTATATAATGGCGTTAGCTGTTACAGTCTATAATACCGTTAGCCGTTACAGTCTATAATGCCGTTAGCTGTTACTGTCTATAATGCCGTTAGCTGTTACAGTCTATAATGCCGTTAGCTGTTACAGTCTATAATGCCGTTAGCTGTTACAGTATATAATGCCGTTAGCCGTTACAGTCTATAATACCGTTAGCCGTTACAGTATATAATACCGTTAGCCGTTACAGTCTATAATACCGTTAGCTGTTACAGTCTATAATACCGTTAGCTATTACAGTCTATAATACCGTTAGCTGTTACAGTATATAATACCGTTAGTCGTTACAGTCTATAATACCGTTAGCCGTTACAGTCTATAATACAGTTAGCTGTTACAGTCTATATAATACCGTTAGCCGTTACAGTCTATAATACCGTTAGCCGTTACAGTCTATAATACCGTTAGCCGTTACAGTCTATAATACCGTTAGCCGTTACACTATAAATAGGTGAGAATAATAGGTGTCTGGAGCACTATTAGGCACACTATCAATTCAAATCATCATTATCATCAAAAGGAGCTATGCACTTCACCCAATAACTGGGCCGAGTACTGGTGTGTCTATCTACTGAAGACTTCATAATTTAAGCCACCGTCGTCTGTGAGGAAGTGTCCATACTTATCAATAACCGTCACTGGATTTGTATGGCTCGTCTCCTAGTTATAAGACCATGACGCTTAGGTAAAACAAAACAAACAAAAACAAAACACAAACTGATAGATGGATACTGTGCATAGTTCACTGAGTTCTTTTGCCATGTTGTGTCTATGATCTTCCTTGTCTTCTTTCAGTATTGTTGCTATGGCTTCTTGTCTTTGTTTTTGTTTTCAATTCATCTGGTAACAGTTCTTCTGTCGTCTTTAATGTCAACCATGCCATGCCTGTCGTACATACTCATTTTCAAAAGTAAGCACATATCTATTAGAATCGCAGGCAGTTTGCAGGCCTGTTTCTGTGTATGAGTCTGGCACATTGACACACGCCACTACTTCCATGTTTGCTTCTTTGTTGTTGTTGTTGTTGTTGTTGTTGTTTTGTTTCCTTTTCTGCTTTTCCTGTTGCTCTAGGGTTGTGTTTCTGTCAACAGTTTTTGTCGTTTGAGTCCTCTCGTTCTAATGAGTGCGTGTTGCCTGTGTATGTGGACTATTTCACGTGCA
>JAPXFY010000018.1:77968665-77971165 GCA_030674185.1 Monoplex corrugatus
GTGTAAAACATATGACATGTACATGTACAAAGTGTTGTGTGTGTACAGCATATGACATACACATGTACAAAGCGTTGTGTGTGCCAAGCATATGACATATGCATGTACAAAGTGTTGTGTGTGTAAACCATATGACATACACATGTACAAAGTGTTGTGTGTGTAAAACATATGACATATACATGTACAAAGTGTTGTGTGTGTAAAGCATATGACATACACATGTACAAAGTGTTGTGTGTGTAAAGCATATGACATACACATGTACAAAGTGTTGTGTGTGTAAAACATATGACATATACATGTACAAAGAGTTGTGTGTACAGCATATGACATATACATGTACAAAATGTTTGTGTGTGTAAAACATATGACATATACATGTACAAAGTGTTGTGTGTGCCAAGCATATGACATACACATGTACAAAGTGTTGTGTGTGTAAACCATATGACATACACATGTACAAAGTGTTATGTGTGTACAGCATATGACATATACATGTACAAAGTGTTTGTGTGTGTAAAACATATGACATATACATGTACAAAGTGTTGTGTGTGTACAGCATATGACATATGCATGTACAAAGTGTTGTGTGTGTAAAGCATATGACATATACATGTACAAAGTGTTGTGTGTGTACAGCATATGACATATACATGTACAAAGTGTTGTGTGTGTACAGCATATGACATATACATGTACAAAGTGTTGTGTGTGTACAGCATATGACATATACATGTACAAAGTGTTGTGTGTGCATATGACATAAACATGTACAAAGTGTTGTGTGTGTAAAACATATGACATATACATGTACAAAGTGTTGTGTGTGTAAAACATATGACATATACATGTACAAAGTGTTGTGTGTGTAAAACATATGACATATACATGTACAAAGTGTTGTGTGTGTAAAACATATGACATATACATGTACAAAGTGTTGTGTGTGTACAGCATATGACATACACATGTACAAAGTGTTGTGTGTGTAAAGCATGTGACATACACATGTACAAAGTGTTGTGTGTGTACAGCATATGACATACACATGTAAAAAGTGTTGTGTGTGTACAGCATATGACATACACATGTACAAAGTGTTGTGTGTGTACAGCATATGACATACACATGTACAAAGTGTTGTGTGTGTACAGCATATGACATATACATGTACAAAGCGCTGTGTGTGTAAAACATATGACATAAACATGTACAAAGTGTTGTGTGTGTAAAACATATGACATAAACATGTACAAAGTGTTGTGTGTGTAAAACATATGACATAGACATGTACAAAGTGTTGTGTGTGTAAACCATATGACATAAACATGTACAGAGTGTTGCGTGTGTACAGCATATGACATATACATGTACAAAGTGGTGTGTGTGTGTGTGTACAACATATGACATATACATATACAAAGTGTTGTGTGTGTACAACATATGACATATACATGTACAAAGTGTTGTGTGTGTACAGCATATGACATATACATGTACAAAGTGTTGTGTGTGTAAAACATATGACATATACATGTACAAAGTGTTGTGTGTGCCAAGCATATGACATATACATGTACAAAGTGTTGTGTGTGTAAACCATATGACATACACATGTACAAAGTGTTATGTGTGTACAGCATATGACATATACATGTACAAAGTGTTGTGTGTGTAAAACATATGACATATACATGTACAAAGTGTTGTGTGTGTACAGCATATGACATATGCATGTACAAAGTGTTGTGTGTGTAAAGCATATGACATATACATGTACAAAGTGTTGTGTGTGTACAGCATATGACATATACATGTACAAAGTGTTGTGTGTGTACAGCATATGACATATACATGTACAAAGTGTTGTGTGTGTACAGCATATGACATATACATGTACAAAGTGTTGTGTGTGTAAAACATATGACATAAACATGTACAAAGTGTTGTGTGTGTAAAACATATGACATAGACATGTACAAAGTGTTGTGTGTGTAAACCATATGACATAAACATGTACAGAGTGTTGCGTGTGTACAGCATATGACATATACATGTACAAAGTGGTGTGTGTGTGTGTACAACATATGACATATACATATACAAAGTGTTGTGTGTGTACAACATATGACATATACATGTACAAAGTGTTGTGTGTGTACAGCATATGACATATACATGTACAAAGTGTTGTGTGTGTAAAACATATGACATATACATGTACAAAGTGTTGTGTGTGCCAAGCATATGACATATACATGTACAAAGTGTTGTGTGTGTAAACCATATGACATATACATGTACAAAGTGTTGTGTGTGTACAGCATATGACATATACATGTACAAAGTGTTGTGTGTGTAAAGCATATGACATATACATGTACAAAGTGTTGTGTGTGTAAAACATATGACCTATACATGTACAAAGTGTTGTGTGTGTGCCAAGCATATGACATATACATGTACAAAGTGTTGTGTGTGTAAAACATAT
>JAPXFY010000018.1:77976165-77978665 GCA_030674185.1 Monoplex corrugatus
CAAATCGTCAGTAAGACAGTAAGTAACCAGTAAGTGATATTTCAAATCGTCAGTAAGACAGTAAGTAACCAGTAAGTGATATTTCAAATCGTCAGTAAGACAGTAAGTAACCAGTAAGTGATATTTCAAATCGTCAGTAAGACAGTAAGTAACCAGTAAGTGATATTTCAAATCGTCAGTAAGACAGTAAGTAACCAGTAAGTGATATTTCAAATCGTCAGTAAGACAGTAAGTAACCAGTAAGTGATATTTCAAATCGTCAGTAAGACAGTAAGTAACCAGTAAGTGATATTTCAAATCGTCAGTAAGACAGTAAGTAACCAGTAAGTGATATTTCAAATCGTCAGTAAGACAGTAAGTAACCAGTAAGTGCTATTTCAAATCGTCAGTAAGACAGTGAGTAACCAGTAAGTGATATTTCAAATCGTCAGTAAGACAGTAAGTAACCAGTAAGTGATATTTCAAATCGTCAGTAAGTAACCAGACTGTGGCGCATTGTATCTGCAGTAAGTCAGTAAATAGCCACAAAAGTGATGTTTTAGTTTGTCGGTCAGAATGGAAACAAGGTTACTGTGACTTTTGTTTAAAGCACAACCCACTTCGTACAACTATATCAAAGTTAGAACAGTGTCAAAACATACACAATACTTCAACATGGACAAAAAAGGAAATCTAAGAAGATGCCACTGGCGTTGACCACTCTGTCCTATTCATCGCACAGGGGATTTAAAAATAAACACCTGGATATAAATTTAATCATAAGGACACTAAAACAAAAACAAAACAAAACAAAAATATACAGAAACGGAACTAAGCTCCACCTAAAATTGCTTCTGCATATCTCATTTCCCCAGAGCCAAAACTGCACTTAATACAATCCAAAGAGAAAGTACGTTAAAACTGTATCGATCACACACAGGTGAATGGACCAGCAAGACAGAGACTGATAGGAAGAAATGACAGAAAGCAAAGGAAGAAAAAGAAACAAAGAGAGTGACAGAAAAGAGGAAATGTCTAGCACAGAATGTCCAGAAGGTGGGGATACTATTTATACTGAAAGAGCCCCCGGCATCCCCACAGGGGTGAGAGACAAGATCCGATGATGTTCGACAACACTGGTCAACGTGGTACAGCGATATGAGCAACGAACAAACTACTGGACTTGGAGCAACGTGAGTTCAAACCTCTATGATGTATGGGCTTTCACTACAATGGGCAGTGCAAACCTTGTTGCCCAATTAATCGTCTTTTGTCTTTGTTTCAGAAGAAGAAGAAGAAGAAGAAGAAGAAGAAGAAGAAGAAGAAGAAGAAGAAGAAGAAGAAGAAGAAGAAGAAGATAATAATAATAACAATAACACTAATAATAATAATTATAATAATAATAATAATAATAAATAATAATAATAATAATAATAATAATAATAATGATAATAATAATAAATATAATAATAAAACACTTTTTACACAGCGCCCAATCTTAACAATTCAAATCAGAGCGTACTCACGCACAAGACACAGGCATGCAGTCCACAAACACGACCTTTCAATATACAAAAAAAAGGACCTGCATAAACTGACGGAAGGAAAGTCAGAGTTGCAGCATTCATTGTTGGAAAAAGAGGTGTGGGTTTTTTTTTCCTTGTTTTTTTTTTTTTTTTTTTTTCATTGGATTTGAATGCAGAAAGCGTAGACTAGATGTGAGGCGAAGGGAGAGTGGACGTGTATTGCAGGCAGACGGTCCCCAGACGGCCAAAGACCGCTGGCCACCAGTGTGTTATGTGTTATGTTTAGGACATTGACGTGACTGCATGGTAATATGTTACTGAGTCCAACTCTAAAAACTAATGTGTACAACAAATCTTTATTGTCTGAATTTTAACCCTTTGACTTCCGTAGCCTATTCATCAACTGTAAAAACGTAACCATTTGACTCCCTCACCCTCATCAGCTTCCTGCAAACTTAACTGTTGGACTCCCTCACTTTATCCACCAGCTTCCTGCAAACTTAACCCTTTGACTCCCTCACCCTATCCACCAGCTTCCTGCAAACTTAACCCTTTGACTCCCTCACCCTATCCATCAGTTTCCTGCAGGAAGCTGGTGGATAGGGTGAGGGAGTCAAAGGTTAAGTTTTTGCTGTGCTAGCATGGCTGACATTGCAGGAAGCTGGTGGATAGGGTGAAGGAGTCAAAGGGTTAACTTTTTGCTGTGCTAGCATGGTTGACATTGCAGGAAGCTGGTGGATAGGGTGAGGGAGTCAAAGGGTTAATATTCCGTTTTACCTGCCACCACTTTGAGCTGTTCATCAGGACATTGTGTCCATCTGCTTGTCTTATTCATGCAGGACATTTATTGATGCAACACTATATAATCCATTGAGAATAAAGACTACCCCCCCCCCCCTTCTCCACTCAGTGGTACGTATTTCACAACAAACCTAAGAACGTAGGGGAGATGATAAATGAAATAAATAAACAAACAGTTGTGTTACTTGACATGT
>JAPXFY010000018.1:77993665-77996165 GCA_030674185.1 Monoplex corrugatus
CATGATGCTGGTGGACAGGGTGTGGGAGTCCAAGGGTTAAGTGTTTTGCTAGCATGGTTGGCAATACATGATGCTGGTGGAAAGGGTGTGGGAGTCCAAGGGTTAAGTGTTTTGCTAGCATGGTTGGCAATACATGATGCTGGTGGACAGGGTGTGGGAGTCCAAGGGTTAAGTGTTTTGCTAGTGTGGTTGGCAATACAGGATGCTGGTGGACAGGGTGTGGGTGTCCAAGGGTTAAGTGTTTTGCTAGCATGGTTGGCAATACATGATGCTGGTGGAAAGGGTGTGGGAGTCCAAGGGTTAAGTGTTTTGCTAGCATGGTTGGCAATACATGATGCTGGTGGAAAGGGTGTGGGAGTCCAAGGGTTAAGTGTTTTGCTAGCATGGTTGGCAATACATGATGCTGGTGGAAAGGGTGTGGGAGTCCAAGGGTTAAGTGTTTTGCTAGCACGGTTGGCAATGCAGGATGCTGGTGGACAGGGTGCGGGAGTACAAGGGTTAACTGTTTGTTTTGCTAGCATGGTTGGCAATGCAGGATGCTGGTGGACAGGGTGTGGGAATCCAAGGGTTAAGTGTTTGTTTTGCTAGCATGGTTGGCAATACAGGATGCTGGTGGACAGGGTGTGGGAGTCCAAGGGTTAAGTGTTTGTTTTGCTAGCATGGTTGGCAATACAGGATGCTGGTGGACAGGGTGTGGGAGTCCAAGGGTTAAGTGACGGAGTTTAGGGTGGAAACACTTTCCTGAGAGAAGAAGAAGGGGAGGGGGGGGGGACGGTTTCTCCTCTGAGGACATTCTGCTGTCAAGCTCCTCCACCCCACCCCCCTCTCCCAGAGTGTCCTGCTGCTAGTCTGCTACTGATAGTGAAAGTAGAGAATAATGTCCAGCCCATAGCACGGGCATCATTCCGTGATCCATGTGTGATTTCTGGCCCTCCACTGTCCTAAGTGAACCTTTTAAATGCATGAAGGCAAAACCCAAAGCCTGAAGGAAGTCAAGGCACATGAACAATCATCTGTTAGCACGTTTGATGGTGTCGTTGTTGTTGTTGTGTTGTTAATATTGTTGTTGTTGTTGTTGTTGTTGTTGTTGTTAATATTGTTGTTGTTGTTATTAATATTGTTGTTGTTGTTGTTGCTGTTGTTGTTGTTGTGTTGTTGTTGTTGTTTTGAACGATCATCTAGAGAATTTGTTGTTGTTGTCGTTGTTTAATTGGAGCGTGGAAGTATCTTTTTTTTATATATTGCAGATAAATTTATTCATATATAATGCATGTGTAGAGTCTGCATTGTTATACGATGCGTGTGTGTGTGTGTGTGTGTGTGTGTGTGTTGTGTGTGTGTGTGTGTGTGTGTGTGTTGTGTGTGTGTGGTGTAGTGTGTTGTGTGTGTTGTGTGTGTGTGTGTGTGTTGTGTGTTATTGTGTGTGTGTGTGTGTGTGTTTTGTTGTGTGTTTGTGTGTTGTAGTGTTTTCGTGTGCGTATTGCGTTTGTTGCATGTGTGTGCTATGCATGCATGTGTGTGTGTTGTGTGTGTGTGTGTTAGTGGTGTGTGTGTGTATGTGTGTGTGTGAGTGTGTGGTGACGTGCGTATGGCGTGTGTGTTGTGCTGGTGGGGTGTGTGTGTGATGTGTGTGTGTGTGTGTGTGTGTGTGTGTGTGTGTGTGTGTGTGTGTGTGTTGTGTGTGTGGTTGTGGGGTTGTGTGTTGTGTTGTGTGGTGTTGTGCTGCGATCGTTGTGTGCTGTGTGTGTGTGTGTGTTGTGTGTGTTGTGTGTGTGTGTGTGTGTGTGTGTGTGTGTGTGTGTGTGTGTGTAGTGTATGGTTGTGTGTGTGTGTGTTGTGTGTGTGTGTGTGTTGTGTGTGTGTGTGTGTGGGGGTGTGTGTGTGTGTGGTGTGTGTTTTGTGTGTGCTGCACACGTGCGTATGTGTGTGCGTTGTTGTTGCTTTTGTTGTAGTACTGATGTACAGACTGTCGTGTTACATATGCTGCTTGAGAGTAAGTGTGTTGCTCTTTGTCCATCTGCACACGCTCCTGGTTGGCGTTTGGGTTCAGGTTATGAGACAGCCTTTCAGCTCTATTAAGATAACCATACCAACGAATACTGGCACCTCCGGGACGTTCAAGGCCAGCCCTCAACTCTTAAAACCGAAACGTGGACCCACTGACTTACCACTGGGATATATACACATTAACCCTTTGACTCATGCACCCTGTCCACCAGCATCTTGCATTTTCAACCGTGCGGAAAAAAACAAACGAAAGTAAGTTAACCCTTTGACTTCCTCACCCTATCCACCAGCTTCCTGAAGCACAGTATTCACCACATTCGAAGAACTCTCTCTCTTTGTCTCACTGTCTGTCTGTCTGTCTGTCTGTCTCTCTTTCTCTCTCTCTCTCTCTCTCTCTCTCTCTCTCTCTGTCTGTCTGTCTGTCTCCCTGTCTCCCTGTCTCTGTCTGTCTGTCTGTCTGTATCTGTCTCTCTCTCTCTGTCTCCATCTCTGT
>JAPXFY010000018.1:78006165-78008665 GCA_030674185.1 Monoplex corrugatus
GGACTCAGGATCTAATATCTCGAGTTCAGTAAAAACTGGCCTGTTCGCTGCCTATTTTAACCCTATGACTCCCGCACCCTGTCCACCAGCATCCTGCATTGTCAACCATGCTGGCAAAGCAAAAACGTAACAACTTGACTCCCTCACCCTATCCACCAGCTTCCTGTGAGGGATTCAAAGGGTTAACATTTTTTTGCAATTGGTGGATAAGGATGCGGGAGTCAAAAGGTTAATTCTTTCCATCATTCCAGTGATGTCAGCTCAAGGTTTCATAAGTTCCTTCTTCATCCTTTCCATCTGCAGACCTTGCCATCTGGGGACCTTGCCATCTGAAGACCCTGCCATCTGAAGACCCTACCATCTGAAGACCTTGCCATATGAAGACCCTGCCATCTGAAGACATTGCCATCTGAAGACCTTGCCATATGAAGACCCTGCCATCTGAAGACCCTGCCATCTGAAGACCTTGCCATATGAAGACCCTGCCATCTGAAGACCTTGTCATCTGAAGACCTTTCCATCTGAAGACTTTGCCATCTGAAGACCTTGCCATCTGAACATATTGCCATCTGAAGACCTTGCCATCAGACGACCTTGCCATCTGAAGACCTTGCCATCTGAAGACTTTGCCATCTGAAGACCTTGCCATCTGAAGACTGCCATCTGAAGACTGCCATCTGAAGACTGCCATCTGAAAACCTTGCCATCTGAAGACGTTGCCATCTGAAGACCTTGCCATCTGAAGACCTTGCCATCTGATGACTGCCATATGAAGACCTTGCCATCTGAAGACCTTGCCATCTGAAGACTGCCATATGAAGACTGCCATCTGACGACCTTGCCATCTGAAGACCTTGCCATCTGAAGACCTTGCCATCTGAAGACTGCCATATGAAGACGTTGCCATCTGAAGACCTTGCCATCTGAAGACTGCCATATGAAGACGTTGCCATCTGAAGACCTTGCCATCTGAAGACTGCCATATGAAGACCTTGCCATCTGAAGACTGCCATATGAAGACCTTGCCATCTGAAGACCTTGCCATCTGAAGACTGCCATCTGAAGACTGCCATCTGACGACCTTGCCATCTGAAGACCTTGCCATCTGAAGACCTTGCCATCTGAAGACTGCCATCTGAAGAACTTGCCATCTGAAGACCTTGCCATCTAAAGACTGCCATCTGAAGACTTTGCCATCTGAAGACCTTGCCATCTGAAGACGTTGCCATCTGAAGACCTTGACATCTGAAGACCTTGACATCTGAAGACATTGCCATCTGAAGACTGCCATCTGAAGACCTTGCCATCTGAAGACTTTGACATCTGAAGACCTTGCCATCTGAAGACTTTGCCATCTGAAGACTTTGCCATATGAATACTTTGCCATCTGAAGACCTTTCCATCTGAAGACCTTTCAATCTGAAGACATTGCCATCTGAAGACATTGCCATGGCACAGCGTTTTGTGAGCAGGCTCAAGGAACCTTGCCAGATAAATGCTGGTAAATTTAGGTGGAGCGCATAAAGAACTGCCCGATTATAAAGAATTCCTCTCGGAACAAACTCCAAACAAACTTCAGACCCCTCTTGAACCAGTTCCAGACTCCAGCTGTGAAAGAGAACCTGCACCTGTTCGTGGCTGGTGAAGTTTGTTATAACAGCGAGGATGAAAATATGACACATCTTCATAATGTTGGTCCCAGGAAAAAGCGGATGTCTTTCCAACTCTGTCTCCTGGCAGCAAGAGGAAAACAAACATTTAGCCTACGCTGATTAACCCTTTGACTCCTGCGCTCTATCCACCAACTGCAAAAAAGTGTAACCCTTTGACTACCTTACTCTATCCAGTAGCTTCCTGTAGGAAGCTGGTGGATAGGGTAAGAGAGTCAAAAAGTTAAGTTTTTGCTTTGCTAACATGGTTGACAATGCAGGATGCTAGTGGACAGGGTGAGGGAGTCAAGGGGTTAAGTTTTTGCTTTGGTGGCATGGTTAACAATGCAGGATGCTGGTGGAGAGGGTGCTGGAGTCAAAGGGTTAAAACGCAGCCATAACTTTACATCTGTCGGATTCTGTCGAGCTGCACCATTCAAGTATATATTTAACCCTTGATGCTGGGATTTCCCGGGGCTGAACAATGGACATGGATGACGAATCGTAAAGCTGGAACACACGAACATACTGTGAAAAGGAAAAGAGAAAGAGAGAAGAGAGAGAGAGAGAGAGAAAGAGAGAGAGAGAGAGAAGAGAGAGATGAGAGAGAGAAGAGAGAGAGAAGTAGAGAGAGAAGAGAAGAGAGAGAGAAGAAGAGAAAGAGAGAGAGAAAGAGAGAGAGAGAGAAAGAGAAAGAGAGAAGAGAGAAAGAGAAGAAAGAGAGAAGAGAGAAAGAGAAGAGAAAGAGAGAAGAGAGAGAAGAGAGAGAGAAGAGAGAAGAGAAAGAGAGAAAGAGAGAGAGAGAGAGAAAGAGAAAGAGAAAAGAGAGAGAGAGAGAAAGAGAAAGAGAG
>JAPXFY010000018.1:78013665-78016165 GCA_030674185.1 Monoplex corrugatus
TTCAGTCTTCTGGTCTGTATTCAGTCTTCTGGTCTGTCTTCAGCCTTCTGGTCTGTCTTCAGTCTTTTAGTCTGTCTTCAGCCTTCTGGATCTTCAGCCTTCTGGTATGTCTTCAGTCTTCTGGTCTGTTTTCAGCCTTCTAGTCTGTCTTCAGCCTTCTGGTCTGTATTCAGCCTTCTGGTCTGTCTTTAGCCTTCTGGTCTGTATTCAGTCTTCTAGTCTGTCTTCAGCCTTATAGTCTGTCTTCAGCCTTCTGGTCTGTCTTCAGCCTTCTGGTCTGTCTTCTGTCTTCTAGTCTGTCTTCAGTCTTCTAGTCTGTCTTCAGCCTTCTAATCTGTATTTAGTCTTCTACTCTGTCTTCACCTTCTAGTTTCTCTTCAGCCTTCTAGTCTGTCTTCAGCCTTCTAGTTTCTCTTCAGCCTTCTAGTCTGTCGTTAGCCTTCTAGTCTGTCTTCAGCCTTCTAGTTTGTCTCAGTCTTCTAGTCTGTCTTCAGTATTCTAGTCTTCTCAGTATTCTAGTCTGTCTTCATCCTTCTAGTCGATTTTCAGTCTTCTGGTGCGTCTTAAGCCTTTTAGCCTAGTTTAGCCTTCTAGTTGGTCTTCAGTCTTTTAGTCTTTCTTCAGCCTTCTAGACTGTCTTTAGCCGTCTAGTCTGTTTTCAACCTTGTAATCCGATTTCAGTCTTTTGACTTTCTTCAGCCTTCTATTCTCTTGTCAACCTTCTAGTATGTTTTCGGCCTTCTAGTACGTTTTCGGGCTCTAGTATGTTTTCGGCCTTCTCGTCTGTCTTCAGTATTCCAGTCTCTCTTCAGCCTTCTAGTCAGTATTCAGTATTCTTTATGTATTCTGTCTTCAGCCTTCTAGTCTGTCTTGTCTTCTAGTCTGTCTTGTCTTCTAGTCTCTCTTCAGCCATCTAGTCTGTCTTCGCAGTTTCCACACACACACACACACAACACACACACACACACACACACACACACACACACACACACACAACACACAAACACACACACACACACACACACACACACACACACACACACACACACACACACACACACACACACACACACACACACACACACACACACACACACACAACACAGAAGAACGTGTCCACTCATCCCCAAACGGGTACATGACCTTGTTTATTACTGGAGTCTGAAAGTCGAGAGCACCAAGAGATAAGTAAGTGATAGACACGACACAACTGATGATGCTCCTGTGTATTGCTGGGATCTCTACCACCTCAACCCCCGTATCAACTCGGTTTTTATGCAAAATCTTTCATGTTTATAATAACATACATTTGTAGTGCGCCTAACAGCGCTTACAGTTCTACAACAACAACAAAAGAAATGTACACGTATCACACATGTGCTATTTTTACCCATTAACACGCACACACTCTCAACAGCACCCATATACAACCAAACTAGAAAAACGTACTAAAAACAGGACAGAACTAAGGACAGCATAACAATGTTAATTTGAACAGAAAGATAACAGGGAAAAGACGGGCAGTAGGTTTTCATTGAGGTCTTAAAAGAGCAAAGCTTAGACAAAATTTCTCCGATGAAAAAGGGCAGATAATTCCGCAATAAAGGTCCAAATGAGCAAACGATATGAAAGCATCAGTGTTGATCTGTATGGAGGGGTCTTGAAGAACCGACTATTAGAAGAAGAGCAAAGAGAACGGGGAAGGAGAATAAGCATGAGCAATTCATTCAGAGGTATGGGCAGGAACGGTGCCAGAGACAATATTAACCCTCTGACTCCGCACCCCGTCCACCAGCATCCTGCATTGTCTACCTTGATAGCAAAGCAAAAACTTAACCCTTTGATTCCCTCACCCTATCCAACGGCCTCCTGTAGGACGTTGATGGATAGGGTGAGGGAAATAAAGGGTTAATTTTTTTGCAGTTGGTAGACGGGGTGCGGGAGTCAAAGGGTTAACTTCTAAACATGATGCAATTCACTTGACTATGATCGTAACACAACTCTATGCCTGACACTATGTCTGTCTTCTACAAGCATTCGGAGGAAAAAAAATAAATGAACAATATTGATCCCATTAGTAATCAAACTGCTGCAACATGATAGATTCATTAAACCATCAATATGTGATCAATAATGTTGTACAAGTACATCGTTAAGCTGTTAGTGGAAGATATACTTAGTCATGCTGGAAGAGTTACATGTACACTGTCTGCTAAATTAGTCACGTTAACATTAGGAAAAAAAAAAAAGACAAGACCCCTTCCCTACACACACGACCACGCGCGCGCGCGCACTCACACTACACACACACACACACACACACACACACACACACACACACACACACACACACACACACACACACACACACCACATACATATATAATATATATATATATATATATATAATATAAGAGAGAGAGAGAGAGAGAGAGAGAGAGAGAGAGAGAGAGAGAGAGAGAGAGAGAGGGAGAGATAATACATACTCGCTCATACACAC
>JAPXFY010000018.1:78031165-78033665 GCA_030674185.1 Monoplex corrugatus
CAACTAACTAACTAACTAACTAACCAACCAACCAACCAATAACTAACTAATTAACTAACAAACTAACTATCTAAGTAACTAATTAACTAACTAACTAACGAACTAACTAACTAACTAACTAACTAACTAACTAACTAACTAATATTACGGGAGATCAAGATTTTATGCTTTTCAAGATCACCTCGACCTTGATGCCAAGATTATTCCAGTGGTAAGCTGATAAAATACCAATATAAAATATATACTAGGTAAAACTAGGCTAGGTAGGGCCTCAGGACCTGGCCAGCTCATGTGTTTATGTGCAGGCTTAAGGCGTGTGCCATGATCACCATACACAGGGCACATGTGACGTTAGTGCATATGGAGACGTCATCTTGAGACACTGAAACTGAAGGTGAAACTGATGCCAACGGTTATATCACGTTGAGAACACCGATCCCTATCACATCACCAAAGACTTAAGTAACATCTGGCCCGTGTAGTACTGGGATATGTGACCACCTGGGAATGCCAGACGCTGGTGGCTACCATTCTACAAGACCTCTCCAAGCCAGAAGGGGTTACTCGCAGGTTTACGGTTTGTGCCATGATCAGTTTGGATTTTCTCTATCACATGGCATCTGTGGTGCCAATGCGTCTGGACTTTTTCAATTTCTTTTAGAATCATCGCACGTATGGAGGTTACCTTCGTGATCACCATTTTTTTTTCTTTTTGTCTTTCCCATTTTGTACACCATCTTAATAACCACAGAAGCTGGCACATGTTTTTTTTTTTCTTTTTTTTTTTTTTTTTCACAATGCGATGACTATGGTGTTGATGACGATGATAACCATGACGCTATGGACTTCCATTTAAGATTGAGACTGCGTGACAGGGTTGTACTCTACGCTTGTTATCATCATAAATATCCTGGCATCAATCAGGCCCGAGAGACACAGACACCTGCGGTGCTGGTCATAAGATTTGAGCAACAGCCTCAATGACGCATCCGTGAAGTGGATGAGACTCGACTGTGTGGTCCCAGTCTTCCCAATGAGCCCATGACACGCCCAACTCTGGGTAGGAGCCGATAAAAGCTGAAAACCCCCACAATGATATATTTTGAAGGAACTGATGGGGATTCGAACCCACAACCTTCCAGTCGGTAGTCAGTTGCGTTAACCACTACACCACGGCGACTGGTTGCTCCTGGAATTTATTCCGAGCGCGGAGACGCCGTTTTGAGAAAGAGAAAATGAAACTGAACAGTAGTAAGATACTATGGGGAAAGCCGGGCAGCTGAAGGTTCACAGAGGAGAAACCCCCGTCAGTCAAGTGGTTCGGCCTTTATCTCCTTGTGCTTGAACTTAAAGGGGACAGGCCAGACCACATCCAGGTGATGACTGCTGCTGTCTGCTTGTTGAACAATGACAAAAGTGAAGAAGTGTACGACAAAGCAGAACTTGACGTCAAGCAAGAACAATGGCAGACTGTCACAATAATGACAAAAAAAAGAAATGAAATATCCATACCATATTCATATTTATGTTCATTTAGTTTGTCACAGTGGATTTACTATGTGAAACTTGACGGTTCTCTCCCTTGAGAGCGCGTAGCCGCAGTGTAGCGCCACCCATTTTCTTTTGGGTTTTTTTTGTTTTTTTGGGGGGGAGGAGGTGAGGAGGGACCAAGACTTCAGACAGAACACGAATTGACCTTTAAGGGGAGTGAGCTGGGAAATCATCCTTATCTCTGCTATGTTTTATGTCAGGAAACAAAAACGATTCTGAAAAAAAAAATGTGTTGATTACACTTTTACTCAACAATGCCTTGATTTTTTTTTTTTTTTTGTATAGTTTTACATCTTATGCTATCTCGACTTCTCAACAGTTCACATCTTTGACCAAAATATAGTGAAAATACAGTCAAGAACAGATAAGCAGATGATGCTTTTTCCCCTCTAACTTTCCTGTTATGACTAGGCGCTCAAATTTCTCTTGTATCAACATTCTCCCTTGTCTTTTCTTTTCTTTTTTTTTTTTTTTCATTAATATCCCTTTTTTGTCTCTGCTTCTTTCAGGACTGCCTGGCGTATTTTCTTTGCTGTCCATGGAACGTTTAAATAGTCTTGCAAGAAACCACATGTTGGCTGCTTCAGTCTTGTTCTGACTTTGCTTTTTGGGGTAGAAGGGTCCCGAATGCACGGTTTGTTGTAGTCATGGTACTGAGGTCAAGGTCATACGGAATAACAAGAGTGCTGAGATCTACACTTCTTGATGATGTTAGTTAATATCACTGTCTTGATGACGTTAGTAAATATCACTTTCTTGAGGACGTTAATAAATATCACTGTCTTGAGGACGTTAGTAAATATCACTTTCTTGAGGACGTTAGTAAATATCAATTTCTTGATGACGTTAGTAAATATAACTTTCTTCAGGACGTTAGTAAATATCACTTTCTTGAGGACGTTAGTAAATATCACTGTCTTAAGGACGCTAGTAAATATCACTTTCTTGA
>JAPXFY010000018.1:78061165-78066165 GCA_030674185.1 Monoplex corrugatus
TGGTGGAGATAATATAACAGTGAAGGGAAGAGAGAAGACAGAGAAAGACATGACATGTTTTGTTAATCAACCAGAGGCAACCGAAGAGATAAAAACAGGAATGACATTCAAAACAGGAGAGACTGATAGACACAGAGTGAAGGGCACGGTCGTGGTCCAGGAGAAAAGCAAATAAACAAACAAAACTAAAGGAGAGAGAGAAGGAGAGAGATAGAGAGAGAGAGAGAGAGAGAGAGAGAGAGAGAGAGACTGACAGACATACAGATAGACAGACAGACACATAGACACACAATCACACACACACACACACACACACACACACACACACACACACACACACACACACACACACACACACACACACACACACACAACAACACACAAGAGACAGAGGAGAGGGGGGGAGGGAAGAAGACAGAGAGACAAAGAGACAGAGAGACAAAAGACAGAGAGAGAGAGGGAGGGAGAGAGAGAGAGAGAGAGAGAGAGAAGAGAGAGAGAGAGAGAGAGAGAGAGAGAGAGAGAGAATGTTTATATTTTTTCCTGTAAAATAAAAAAAAAAAAGTTTAAAAAAATTAAATGGCTTTGAAGTGAGAAACAGACCAAGGGAAACCTGCACCGATGGCGTGAAAGACACCTTGAGATCACGTGGGATGTTTCTACATTTCAGACCTTTCGGCTCACTGTAGACCGTCACTTCTTTCTTCACGCAACACACATGGACGTGCAAACTGACCGATAAAAGAAGAAAGACATAGCAGAAGGCTGAAATACTGATATAACACCTAGAGCAGCAACTACTAGACATTATCCACCATGATATCTAAACTGGATTCATCATCATCATCATCATCATCATCATCATCATCATCATCATCACATCATCAGTATCACCATCACCATCACCATCACCACCATCATCACATCATCATCATCATCATCATCATCATCATCATCATCATCATCATCATAAAAATCAACACTGCCTTGTCGTTATCTCAGGAGAGACTAAGGTTATGGAGTAAATTCTGACAATCAATACACAAAATTTAAAAAAAAAAGAATAAAAGCAAAATTTAAAAAAAAAACAACACAAACTGACAGAAAATCACCCCACTGCCTTATGGGTAGTCATGGGAACGACAAAAGTCAGCAGAGAGTGCGTTATACACAAACCGATGGAAGGCAACGGGAAACCACCATCGTATACTCCCAAAACTGTCATGGCCAGCCAAAATACGAAAAAGGAAAACGACGTAAATAGGGACTCCTGTGGAACACCTTAGTCCGGTAGGGACCGTCATGCCGCGCAGGTGACACCCGACCGTCAGCAAGCTACTGCGATCAAAAAACAAACAAACAAAAAACAAAACAAAACAAAAAACAACCAAACAAACAAACAAAATTACCACTGGATTCAGTAACACGAAACATAACCGTACCGTTGATCTAATGTAACTTTGTGATGTTCAGCAAATGGCCAAGATTCAGTTGACGCCGCTTGTAGTTTCTGTTGAAGGCGGTATGCAGATCGCTCCATGGACTGTCGCCATTAGGGTGACATAAACATTACCTCTGTTATCTCCCCTGTCTTCTTCTTCTTCCTCTATACCTTTGTTACTCCTCTTCTTGATTCTCTGTGTCTGTGTCTGTGTCTGTCTGTCTGTTTGTCTGTGTCTGTCTGTTTGTCTGTGTCTTCTGTTCTTCTGTGTCTGTCTCTGTCTCCCTGTGTCTGTGTCTGTGTCTGTCTCTGTGTCTGTCTGTCTCTGTCTCCCTGTGTGTGTCTGTGTCTGTCTCTGTGTCTGTTTGTGTCGTGTCTGTGTCTGTCTCTGTGTCTGTGTCTGTCTATGTGTCTGTATCTGTGTCTGTGTCTGTCTATGTGTCTGTGTCTTGTCTGTCTCTGTGTCTGTGTCTGTGTCTGTGTCTATGTCTGTGTCTATGTCTGTGTCTGTGTCTGTGTCTGTGTTTGTGTCTGTGTTTGTGTTTGTGTTTGTGTTTGTGTTTGTGTTTGTGTTTGTGTTTGTGTCTGCGTCTGCGTCTGTGTCTGTGTCTGTATCTGTATCTGTATCTGTGTCTGTGTCTGTGTCTGTGTCTATGTCTATGTCTGTGTCTGTGTCTGTATATGTGTCTGTGTCTGTGTCTATGTCTGTGTCTGTGTCTGTGTCTGTGTCTATGTCTGTGTCTGTGTCTGTTTCTATGTCTGTGTCTGTGTCTGTGTCTGTCTGTCCCAAGTCTGTTTGTCTGTGTCTGTGTCTGTGTCTGTTTTCTGTGTCTGTGTTGTGTCTTTTGTGTCTGTGTCTGTGTCTTGTCTGTTCTGTGTCTGTGTCTGTTTTTGTGTCTGTGTCTGTCTGTCTGTGTCTGTGTCTGTGTCTTGTCTGTATCTGTGTCTGTGTTGTCTTTGTCTGTTTGTCTGTCCTGTGTCTGTCTCTGTGTTTGTGTTGTCTGTTCTGTCGTCTGTCTGTCTTGTGTCTGTTTGTGTTGTCTTCTATGTCTGTTTGTCTGTGTCTGTTTGTCCGTCTCTGTGTCTGTGTCTGTCTGTGTCTGTTTGTCTGTTTGTGCCTATGTCTGTCTGTGTCCTGTGTCTGTGTCTGTCTTGTCTGTTTGTTTGTGTCTGTGTCTGTCTCTGTGTCTGTCTGTCTGTCTATCTGTCTGTCTTTGTGTCTGTGTCTGTGTCTGTGTCTGTCTGTCTCTGTCTGTTTGTCTTTATATATGTCTGTGTCTGTGTCTGTCTAGTGTCTGTTTGTCTCATATGTGTATGTGTCTTGTCTGTTTGTCTGTGTGTGTGTATGTCTGTTTGTCTATGTCTGTGTCTGTGTCTATGTCTATGTCTGTGTCTGTGTCTATGTCTGTGTCTATGTCTGTGTCGTGTGTTTTGGTCTGTGTCTGTGTCTATGTCTGTGTCTGTGTCTGTGTCTGTGTCTTGTCTGTGTCTGTGTCTGTGTCTGTTCTGTGCTTGTCTGTGTCTGTGTCTATGTCTTGTCTGTGTCTGTGTCTGTGTCTGTGTCTGTGTCTGTTCTGTGTCTGTGTCTGTGTCTGTCTTTCTCTGTCTGTTTGTCTTTGTCTGTGTCTGTGTCTGTCTGTCTTTCTATGCTGTGTCTGTGTTGTCTCTGTGTTGTTTGTCTGTATTGTGTCTGTGTATGTGTCTGGTCTGTTTGTTTGTGTCTTGTCTTGTCTGTGTCTGTCTATGTCTGTTTTATGTGTCTGTGTCGTTTGTATGTGTCTGTGTCTGTTTGTATGTGTCTGTGTCTGTGTCTGTCTCTGTCTGTCTGTGTCGTTCTTCTGTCTCTGTGTCTGGTTTGTGTCGTATCTTGTCTGTGTCGTTTGTCTGTTCTTTACTGTTCGTGTCTGTTTGTTGTGTCTGTGTCTTTTCTGTGTCGTTTATCTGCTGGTCTGTGTTGTGTCTGTATATGTATCTGTGTCTTGTCTGTGTCTGTTTGTCTGTGTCTGTTTATCTGTGTCTGTGTCTGTCTGTGTCTGTGTCTGTTTTCTGTGTCTGTCTGTCTGTGTCTGTGTCTGTGCTGTTGTCTGTGTCTGTGTTTGTGTTTGTGTCTGTGTCTGTATCTGTGTCTGTATCTGTGTCTGTGTCTGTGTCTGTGTCTGTGATGTCTGTGTCTGTGTCTGTGTCTGTGTTTGTGTCTGTTGTCTTTGTGTCTGTGTCTTGTATGTCTATGTCTGTCTTGTGTGTTTGTCTGTTTGTATGTGTCTGTGTCTGTTTTTGTATGTGTCTGTGTCTGTGTCTGTTCTGTGTCTGTTGTGTTTGTGTCTTGTCTGTCTCTGGTTTGTCTGTGTTTGTCTGTTTCTGTGTCTGTGTCTGTTTGTCTGTGTCTTTATCTGTGTCTGTGCTTCTGTGTTGTTTGTGTCTGTGTCTGTTTGTCTGTGTCTGTGTCTTGTCTGTGTCTTGTTTTGTGTCTGTATCTGTTCTGTGTCTTGTCTGTGTCTGTTTGTCTGTGTCTGTTATCTGTGTCTGTGTCTGTCTTGTCTGTGCTGTATCTGTGTCTGTGTCTGTGTCTGTGTCTGTGTCTGTCTGTGTCTTTTTGTCTGTGTTGTCTGTCTGTCTTGTCTGTCTGTCTTGTCTGTGTCTATGTCTGTGTCTGTGTCTGTGTCTGTTGTTCTGTGTCTGTGTTCTGTGTCTGTCTGTCTTGTCTGTGTCTGTGTCTGTGTCTATGTCTGTGTCTTGTCTGTGTCTGTGTCTGTGTCTGTGTCTGTTTGTTGTGTCTGTATCTGTACTGTGTCTGTGTCTGTGTCTGTTGTCTGTGTCTGTTTCTGTGTCTGTGTCTGTCTGTGTCTGTGTCTGTGTCTGTGTCTTGTCTTGTCTGTGTCTGTGTCTGTGTCTGTGTCTGTCTGTGTCTGTCTGCTGTCTGTCTTGTCTTTGTCTTGTCTGGTCTGTGTCTGTGTCTGTCTGTCGCTTCTGTTGTCTTTGTCTGTGTCTGTGCCTGTATCTGTGGTTTGTCTCTGTCTCTGTCTGTCTGTCTGTATCTGTGTCTGAAACTGTCTCTGACTCTGTCTCTGTGTCTGTGTCTATGTCTGTCTCTGTCTCTGTCTCTGTCTTTGTATCTGTCTCTGTATCTGTCTGTTTGTTGTCTGTTTGTCTGTCTGTCTTTCTGTCCCCCTTTCGTTTTCTCTTTCTATGTCTCTATCTATGTTTCTGCCTCTGTCTCTGCCTCTGTCTCTCTCTCTCTGTCTCTCTCTCTGTCTCTCTGTCATTGTCTCTGTGTTTCCCTCTGTCTCTTTGCGTTTCTCTCTCTCTCCTCTCTCTCTCTCTCTCTCTCTCTCTCTCTCTCTCTCTCTCTCTCTCTCTCGGCGGGCCTCGATAGCTCAGTTGGTTTGAGCGTCGGATTCACATGCTAATGGTTGTGGGTTCGAATCCCGGGGTGCGCTATATTAAAACTGGCCATCTCACTGTCCCATCTTAACATCATTGTTGTTCTGGTGGTGTCAGTATAGGATTAGATAGGTTCCCCTTCCCCCACTACCCCCGGATGGTTATCCCCGTCGGCCAT
>JAPXFY010000018.1:78078665-78081165 GCA_030674185.1 Monoplex corrugatus
CCAGGATCCCAGAAGAGGCTGTAAAAAGGGAGATAGTAACTTTGTAATAAATGATATCGTACAAAGCTCAATGGGTGTGTTTAATATTAAAATGAAACGGCTGCCATATCTGTCATCGAGAACAAAGGAAACAGGATACTGTTTAATTCACTTTATTGTATCCGTCATTTTTAATGTAGGCCTTACATAAGCAAATACGATAGGTAATCTGATATCTAACACATCTGGCCGTGTTTGGGGACTATTTTCATATAATATGTTGTCTCTGACTCTGTCTTTCTGTGTGTCTCTGTCTCTCTCTACCTCTATCTGCCTCTCTCTTTCTCTGTCTATCTGTCTGTCTGTCTGTCTGTCTGTCTGTCTCTCTCTCTCTCTCTCTCTCTCTCTCTCTCTCTCTCAACGTCTCTGTCAGTCTTTCTGTCTCTTTGTCTCTGTCTCTGTGTTTCTCTTTGTCTCTCTATTTGCCTCTATCTGTTTCTCTGTCTGTTTCTTTCTGTCTCTCTGTCACTCTCTGTTTGTTGATCTGTCCATCTATCTGTCCATTTGTCTGTCTGTCTCTGTCTTTGTCTCTACATATTTATGTCTATGTCTCTCTCTGTCTCTCTGTGTTTCTGTCTGTCTGTCTGTCTATATGTCTGTCTTCTCTGTCTCTCTCTCTCTGTCTCTCCATCTCTCTCTCTCTTTATCTGTCTTTCTCTGTCTCTGTCAGTATGTCTGTCTGTCTCTGTCTCTGTCTCTCTGTCTCTCTGTCTGTCTGTCTCTCTCTCTCTCCTCTCTCTCTCTCTCTCCTCTCTCTCTCTCTCTCTCTCTCTCTCTCTCTCTCTCTCTCTCTCTCAACGTCTCTCTCAGTCTTTCTGTCTCTTTGTCTCTGTCACTGTGTTTTTGTTTGTCTTTCTATTTGCCTCTATCTGTTTCTCTGTCTGTTTCTTTCTGTCTCTCTGTCTCTGTCACTGTGTTTTTGTTTGTCTTTCTATTTGCCTCTATCTGTTTCTCTGTCTGTTTCTTTCTGTCTCTCTGTCTCTGTCTCTGTGTTTTTGTTTGTCTCTCTATTTGCCTCTATCTGTCTCTCTGTCACTCTCTGTTTGTTGATCTGTCCATCTATCTGTCCATTTGTCTGTCTCTGTCTTTGTCTCTACATATTTATGTCTATGTCTCTCTCTGTCTCTTTCTGTTTCTGTCTGTCTGTCTATCTGTCTGTCTGTCTCTGTCTCTCTGTCTCTCTGTCTCTGTCTGTGTGTGTGTGTCTCTTTCTCCCTCTCTCTCTTTTTTCTCTCTCTCT
Organism: Monoplex corrugatus; assembly: GCA_030674185.1. Lineage (NCBI taxonomy): Eukaryota > Metazoa > Mollusca > Gastropoda > Littorinimorpha > Ranellidae > Monoplex > Monoplex corrugatus. The sequence goes on from JAPXFY010000018.1 coordinate 78,079,945, forward strand.
CTCACTTTCTCTCTCTCTTTCTCTCTCTCTTTCACTCTCTCTCTCCCTGTATCTCTTTCTTTCACTCTCTCTCCCTGTCTCTCTCTCTCTCTCTCGTATGTGAATGAGTGATTGAGTGAGAGAGTGAACAAGTTAGTGAATTCGTAAATAGGTGAATGAAAACAAGCAATCAAGAGCGTGTGTATGTTTGTATGTGTTTGCGTGTGTGTGTGTGTGTGTGTGTGTGTGTGTGCGTGCGTGCGGTGTGTGTGTGTGTGTGTGTGTGTGTGTGTGTGTGTGTGTGTGTGTGTGTGTGTGTGTGTGTGTGCGTTACAATTTTGAACACTTTACGTTGCAGAAGTGTATGAGAAGGTAATCGTTTTTTTATTGATCCGTATACCTCTCAATTCGATTAGCGGCTGTTTATTGATCCATGAGCCTCTCAATTCAATTCAATTCGCGTTGTTTAAGGCCCACTGATCGCTAAAAGAGCCATGCAGGGCTTATCCTCCCATGTAGGGTGTAAAGTGGCCACGTGAAGTATCTATGCGAGTGTATTCATCCGCTTTAATTAGCCAGTTCTCCTCGGCAGGGGAGTGTATTCTCGCAGTCAGCGTTGTAATTATCCCTGCTCGAAATTCAAGGTCTTTTGTTGTTTTTGCTGTGTTGAGGACCTCTGCCTGTTTGTCTGTCTGCCTGTCTGCCTGCCTGCCTGCCTGCCTGCCTGCCTGCCTGTCTGTCTGTCTGCCTGTCTGATTGCCTGTCTGTCTCTCTGTCTGCATGTCTGTCTGCCTGTCTGTCTGTCTGTCTGGCTCTCAGTCTCTGCTTGTTTGTATGCCTGTCTGTCTCTCGCGTGCTCTCCTTCCTTCCCTCCCTTTCTCACTCTCTCTCTCTCTCTCTCTCTCTCTCTTTCTCTCTCTCTCTCTCTCTCTCTCTCTCTCTCTCTCTCTCTTTTCTCAGTTTTTGTCTGCCTGTCTGTGTGTCTATCTCTGTCTAACCCCCCCCCCCCCCCCCCATAATAGAGTGTTTTCAAGTTTGAAGTGTGTCCAAAGCAACAGATATTCAGGAAGATACTGATAAAGTATACAGATAGTGATTAGATAGGTAGAAGTACAACAGTTCTTGAGAGTTCTGCAGCTCGAGTTAACGTGTCACATTTGTTTTGATTGGCGAAAACTAAAAAGTAAACAAACAAATAACGAAAAAAGAAAGAAAGATAAAAAGAAAGATAGAAAAAAAAAA
>JAPXFY010000018.1:78123665-78126165 GCA_030674185.1 Monoplex corrugatus
ATGTCAACAATGATGTATGTGTATGATGTTGTTGTATGTAAAATCAGTGTCAACAATGATGGTTTGTGTGTTATGTAAAATCAGTGTCAACAATGATGGTTTTGTGTGTATGTAAAATCAGTGTCAACAATGATGGTTTGTGTGTGTTATGTAAAATCACTGTCAACAATGATGGTTTTGTGTGTTATGTAAAATCAGTGTCAACAATGATGGTTTGTGTGTTATGTAAAATCATGTCAACAATGATGGTTTTGTGTTATGTAAAATCATGTCAACAATGATGGTTTTGTTGTTATGTAAAATCAGTGTCAACAATGATGGTTTGTGTGTTATGTAAAATCACTGTCAACAATGATGGTTTGTGTGTGTATGTAAAATCACTGTCAACAATGATGGTTTATGTGTTATGTAAAATCAGTGTCAACAATGATGGTTTATGTGTTATGTAAAATCAGTGTCAACAATGATGGTGTGTGTGTTTGTAATGTGTTGTGTGTGTGTGTATGTAAAATCACTGTCAACAATGATGGTTTGTGTGTTATGTAAAATCAGTGTCAACAATGATGGTTTGTGTGTTATGTAAAATCAGTCAACAATGATGGTTTGTCGGAAGCAAATTGTGTGCAGAACATTCTGTAACATGTTTTCATATGATTGCAAATTTATCATATCACAAAACATCTAAGGACCAACATGAAGAGAGAGAGAGAGAGAGAGAGAGGAGAGAGAGAGAGAGAGAGACAGAGACAGAGAGACAGAGAGACAGAGAGACAGAGGACAGAGACAGAGACAGACAGAGACAAACAGCAGACAAACTGACAAACAGACAAATACACACAGAGGCAATGCGAGGGAGAGAGACACAGAGATATAGAAATAGACAGACAGACAGACAGACAGAAGAAGAGAAGATGAGAGACGAGAAGAGACAGAGAGAGAGACAGAGACTGAGAGAGACAGAGAGAGACGGAGAGAGACAGAGAGATACAAACAGAGACAGAGAGAGACAGACAGACAGAGACAGAGAGACAGAGACAGAGAGAGAGAGAGAGAGAGAGAGATACAGATAGAGAGAGAGATATATATATATTATATATATATTATATATATATAGAGAGAGAGAGAGAGAGAGAGAGAGAGAGAGAGAGAGAGAGAGAGAGAGAGAGAGATGTTCCACATGCAAATCGAAATAGTGAATCAAACACATAATCAGGGATGTCAAAGAGAATTTGTCCGATCAACATTTGTGTCACTGTCTTGTCCACATCTTGACCTTTCAGTCTATTCCCTGTTGTCCGTATTTATTATACATCCATATATCATATTTTATTTGATTTCATTTCTTTCCCTGGGCTAAAGGCTTTTCGTTCTAGACAATTTTCTTGAATTTTCCGTTGCGTTGTTTTGTGTCCATTTTTTCAGTGGCTCGTTAGTTCAATTGTTAGATCTCCATGCTTATGAAGTAAAGGCTGCGGGTTCAACCTTCGGGTCGCTTGATTGTCAAAGCATTATGCTCATAATACAGGGGTGTAGGCTGCCCTCCACGACTAGCTCCACAGCCGGGTCATGACTCCAGGATGCCCTTCTGCTGTCGCCATTTTTTTTTTCATTTCTTTCTTGCTTTTCTGTCTCCGTCTGTCTGTCTGTGTGTCTGTCTGTTTGTGTCTCTCTATCTCTCTCTCTCTTCTCTCTCTCTCTCTCTCTCTCACTCTTTCTCTCTCTCTCTCTCTCTCTCTTCTCTCTCTCTCTCTCTCTCTCTCTCTCTCTCTCTCACCCTTCATTTTATTACGAAAGTCAGCAAAGAGTACAGTCCCTGTCACACGATCTCAATCCTAAGTGGCACTCCATATCATCGTGATCACTATCCCTATTATCATGAAACCAGCAGTCATTATTTTACCTAAATAAACGCACACAAAAACAAACAAATAAAACAAACACAAACAAACAAACAAACAAACAAACAAACAAACAGACGAAACAACAAAACCAAACAAACGAAACCAAACAAACAAAACAAACAAACAAACAAACCCTTTCATGCCAACGATTTCATGGTGAACTCAGTAACGTTTTCTGTGAGCTTTGCAATAATGATAATAATATATTCGATCAGAAGAAGAATTGCGAAGAAGAATTGCGAAAGAATTGCGAAAGAAGAAGAATTGCGAAGAAGAATTGCGAAGAAGAAGAATTGCGAAGAAGAAGAATTGCGAAGAAGAATTGGAAGAAGAAGAATTGCGAAGAAGAAGAATTGCGAAGAAGAAGAATTCCGAAGAAGAGGAATTGCGAAAAAGAAGAATTGCGAAGAAGAAGAATTGTGAAGAAGAAGAATTGCGAAGAATTGCGAAGAAGAATTGCGAAGAAGAATTGCGAAGAAGAATTGCGAAGAAGAATTGCGAAGAAGAATTGCGAAGAAGAATTGCGAAGAAGAAGAATGCGAAAAAGAAGAAGAATGCGAAGAAGAAGAAGAATGCGAAGAAGAAGAAGAATTGCGAAG
>JAPXFY010000018.1:78168665-78173665 GCA_030674185.1 Monoplex corrugatus
CACGTGGCACCAGTGGCATGAGCACCATTCTTTCCGAGTGCAAAAACATCATCTTGGGAAGCTGAAAGTGAAAAAGCATATCGGAGCGTATGATGTCAACTTCCCAGAGTTTCACGCGGTGCTGTTTCAAAATAACCGTATACACTGTATCATAGTGACTGCGAAAGAAATATCTGACAGTAGATGTTTTTAAACTATCTCAAGCTGTCTGGTAGCAAATGGTTTAACTATATCTACCGCTTTTTCTCCAAACAAGGATTAAGCGCAAGACATTTCAACAGGCAACAACTCCTAACATTTTTATTCTACATACTGAATTTCTATATCATTGGGGGAAAAAAAACAAAAAAAAACTAGCATGCCATTTCTACTACCACCAGCAATAGTTTGTTATCACCAAAACCCGACAGGTTCCCCCATTTCTTGAAAGATGTCACGTGCCTGTCTCGGCAACATACATTGGAAGGATCGATATTGCTCGTGTGCACACATATCACACACACACACACACACACACACACACACACACACACACACACACACACACACACAACACACACACACACACACACACACACACACACACACAAACACACACACACACACACACACACACACACACACACACACAACACACACACACACACACACACACACACACACACACACACACACACACACACACACACACACACACACACACACACACACACACACACACACGCCAAAGAAAGTAGAACAGTTAATATGGGTTGGTGGGCATCAAAGGTTTTCATTTGACTTTCTATATAAAATGTAACCGGATTTTTTTTCATCATGCACGCTTCACTGAGTGTAGTTTCGTCCTGGGCGTCTTTGAGGTTATAATTGAACAGGATGTGGGCTGTTTCTGGATGTCTTTTGAAGATCTAGATGCAGAGGGAGAAAGCAATCGCCGCGTGTTGCTTGCATTCTATGAGAATATATTGTTTCCATTCTCTTCTTCTATTAGTTTTTTTTTTATTTTTTATTTTTTTATTTTCTTTATTCATTTTTTTGTCATCCTTTGCCACAGGAAAATGTTTCTAGTAGCCTTTATTTTCAACTTCATTCATCCACGCATACACACACGTACACCCTTCTCCACATATTGACACACACGCACGCGCGCACACAGACGATCAGACGCACACACAAATCCACATAAACTAACATAACTGCATGTAGACACATGCGTGCGCGCGCGCGTATACATACACGCACACACACGCGGGCGCACGCGCCCTCGCGCGCTTTAACATTCACACGCACACACATAAACACATAAACACATATACACACAAACACACACACACACACACACACACAAACGCACACACACACACACACACACACACACACACACACACACATACACACACACCACACACACACACACACACACACACACACACACACACACACCACACAACACACATACACACACACACACTGTACATGCACTCAGATTCACGTTATGTATCTCGTCCGCTGTATCTTTTACTGTTTTTGTATGTGTTTTTTTCTAATCACATTGTTACCGGACGATTGTAACACTTATAATAATTATAATTACAATATTTATATAGCGCAAAATCTTGATAAAATCAAATCTAAGCGCTGAAGCAGACACACACGCCCGCACGCACGCACGCACGCACACACACACACGCACGCGCACACACACACACACACACATACACACACGCACGCACGCGCACACACACACACACACACACACACACACAGACACACACACACACACACACACACGCATGGCTATAAATGGGGAGAAAGAATAAAAGCAATAAAAGCAAGAATAAAAAGCAATGGAAAATTATAGAGAATATAGCATATACAATTATATATTATAACCATGTGATTCCCCTCCGAGCGGAGACAGGCTGCACAGAGGGGGGGGGGGGGGGGGGGGTTGAGTGAGGTTAGGATTTTATGCGGAGGAGAAAAGGTGAGTTTTGAGAGCGGACTTGAAGGAGACAAAAGTAGGTTGCTGACGGACTGAGAGAGGAAGTTTGTTCCAAGAGAGTGGACCAGAAACAGAGAAGGCTCGTGGACCATAGGTATTGAGCTTAGTGCGTGGAAAGCGAAAAGTCAGAGGATCGGAGGCAGAGCGGAGGGTACGTGAGGGAAGATAGATCTCAAGTAGGCTTGACAGGTAATCGGGGGCTACGTTATTGAGGCTTTTGTAGCACATGGTGTCTAGTTTCTACTGTATGCGCTTTGATACAGGGAGCCAGTGAAGTTGTGCCAGGAGAGGAGATATGTGGTCAGCTTTTTTTTCTTTTTGAGTACAAGGCGTACAGCATTGTTTTGAATGCGCTGTAGGATGTGAATGGTGGAGGCAGGAAGACCAGACAGGAGTGAATTGCAATAGTCAATGCGAGACATTATGAAGGAGAGAACGAGTTTTGCAGTTGTTTCGACAGAGATATACTTCCTGATCAGCCTTATACGATGGAGATGATAGTAGCAAGATCTGGCAGTTTGAGAAACAAAGTTGTTCATGGAGAGGGTAGAGTCAATGCAGACACCAAGGTTTTTAGCTGAATCAGAAATTGGGACTGATGGCATCAGATGAAAATGTGGAGAGGTCGATAGATTTGAGATTGCGTCGAGTCACTGTGCGCATGGTACGGGAAGGAGGAGAAATGTCGAGAGAACAGAGAATTGCAGAGTGGTCAGATGGAAGGGCTGAAGTTAGACGGGTAGAAAGAAAGCTACGGAACTGTGAGTAGCGATTTTTACACTGTTGGGAGACCTTGTTCTTCAAAATTGGTAGCATTATGGGACTGATGTGTTACATAATGGGAGAGAAAGAGGAGGCAGCTGAGAAAGTTTCTGACGGGTGCCAATGAGGATAGCTTCTGTCTTGTCGTCATTAAGCTGAAGTTTGTTGAACGTCATTCGGTTCTTAATGTCTGAGTAACACTCAGTGGTGCGAGTCAACAGGCGCTGTATATTATCAGGTGAGTCACTATCTTGAAGTTGGGTGTCATCAGCATAGAAGTGGTGCTTTATAGAGTGGGAGTTCATGATGGTGGACAGGGGGAGGTGTAAAGAGTGAAAAGAATAGGGCCAAGGACAGATCCTTGTGGAACACCACAGGTCAGGTATGCAGGTTGAGAGTAGGTGCCATTGATGAGAACAGTTTGTTTTCTGTTTGATAAATACGAAGTGAAAAAGGAGAGAGCAATGTCAGAGATGCCAAAAGTATGATGAAGTCTAGAAAGGAGAATACCATGGTCAATGGTATCGAAGGCTGCAGACAGATCAAGGAGTGTGAGGAGAGAGACTTTGCCAGTATCAGTTGCAAGGAGGAGATTGTTGAGAATGTGTAGTAGGGCAGTTTCAGTGTTATGGCACTGGCGGTAGGCTGACTGGAAAGGATTGAGGAGATTGTTGGCAGACAGGTGAGAGTTCAGCTGGTTGAGGACGACTTTTTCAAGGAGTTTTGACAAGAAAGAGAGATTAGAGATAGGCCGTTAATTTTTCAGTTCATTTGGGTCTAAATTGTGTTTCTTGAGGAGAGGGTGAACAATAGCAGACTTGAAAGAATCTGGGACAGTTCCAGTTTGAAGAGAAGTGTTGGTGATGTCAGTGATGAATGGGAGGAGAGTAGGGAGACAGTCGGAGTAGAGAGAACCTGGAAGAGCATCCAGTTCGCAGGTTTTGAACGACATGGATCTGATTGTGTTGAAAATTTCTTCTTGTGAGACTGGGGTAAAAGTAGTAAGAGGTGTGCCAGAGAAGGAAGGGTCAGGTGGGCATGGTTGACAGGGTGTCCTGTCAAGCCTGTCACGAAGAGTTTGTATTTTGGTGGTGAAATACTTGGAGAATACAGATGGGAGTTCTTCATTTGTATGTTTTGTTGGGAGAGGTAAATCTTTTCGTGTGCCAAGGAGATGATTCATGGTTGTAAAGAGTTCTTTTGAAGAAGAGGCATTCAGGATTTGGGTTTGGAAATAGCTTGTTTTTGCTGATGCAATGAGGGTGGATACTTTTGTTTTAGAGGCTTGGAAAAGTTGCCTGTGTACAGTGAGTTTGGAGTTGCACCAACGGCGCTCTGCTCTGCGGCGGGCACGTTTTGCACAGGCAATCTCATGAGTGAGCCAGGGGGTAGGGGGGCGGTCAGGTAAAAGACGGGTTGTGGCTGGAGCATGAGTGTCCAGAAGATGGTGGAGAGTAGTATAGAATTCATCGGCAAGGTTATGTGACTTTTCAGAAAGGAGACGGGAGGCATCAGATGAAAATGTGGAGAGGTCGATAGATTTGAGATTGCGTCGAGTCACTGTGCGCATGGTACGGGAAGGAGGAGAAATGTCGAGAGAACAGAGAATTGCAGAGTGGTCAGATGGAAGGGCTGAAGTTAGACGGGTAGAAAGAACTAAGCAGTTGTCAGTTGCGAAATTGTGGTGATCACGAGAAATGATCCAGTCAAGAATGTGAGAGAAGCAAGCCTGTAACCACTCGGAGTGAGGCTAGCATGTATAGGTTCGTGACCAAGGGGGTTAAGCCATGTCTCTGTGATAAAAGCAATGTCAACATGCTCATCTGCGATAAAATCAGCAATGACTTCGGCTTTGCCATCCTTGCATGTTGACTGAGCATTAAAAAGGTATAATTTTAGTTTATCATAGTCATATGGTGGTGGCCGGGATGGCGACGAAGGCGGCACCGACGGGACAGAAGGTGAAGGATGGATGGATGTAACTCACAGTTTTCTCACTGAAAGCTGAACACACAGAGTCCATGCATCACAATGTGTGTTTTATGGAGCATCATACATATGTCACTACAAGTAAGCTGTATGTTTAATAACACGATAGTACATATGTCACTACAAGTAAGTTGTATGTTTAATAACACGATAGTACATGTGTCACTACAAGTAAGCTGTATGTTTAATAACACGATAGTACATGTGTCACTACAAGTAAGCTGTATGTTTAATAACACGATAG
>JAPXFY010000018.1:78186165-78188665 GCA_030674185.1 Monoplex corrugatus
TGGCTTTGTGAAGACACAGTAGCTGTGGTGATGGTCACATGCTGGCTTTGTGAAGACACAGTAGCTGTGGTGATGGTCACATGCTGGCTTTGTGAAGACACAGTAGTTCTGGTGATAGTCACATACTGGATTTGTGAAGACACAGTAGCTGTGGTGATGGTCACATACTGGCTTTGTGAAGACACAGTAGTTCTGGTGATAGTCACATACTGGATTTGTGAAGACACAGTAGCTGTGGTGATGGTCACATGCTGGCTTTGTGAAGACACAGTAGCTCTGGTGATGGTCACATGCTGGCTTTGTGAAGACACAGTAGCTGTGGTGATGGTCACATACTGGATTTGTGAAGACACAGTAGCTGTGGTGATGGTCACATGCTGGCTTTGTGAAGACACAGTAGCTGTGGTGATGGTCACGTGTTGGCTTTGTGAAGACACAGTAGCTCTGGTGGTGTTCACATGCTGGCTTTGTGAAGACACAGTAGCTCTGGTGATGGTCACGTGTTGGCTTTGTGAAGACACAGTAGCTTTGGTGATGGTCACATGCTGGCTTTGTGAAGACACAGTAGCTTTGGTGATGGTCACATGCTGGCTTTGTGAAGACACAATAGCTCTGGTGATGGTCACGTGTTGGCTTTGTGAAGACACAGTAGCTCTGGTGATGGTCACGTGTTGGCTTTGTGAAGACACAATAGTTCTGGTGATGGTCACATGCTGGCTTTGTGAAGACATAATAGCTCTGGTGATGGTCACATACTGGCTTTGTGAAGACACAGTAGCTCTGGTGATGGTTATACTGGCCTTGTGAAGACACATTAGCTGTGGTGATGGTCACATGCTGGCTTTGTGAAGACACAGTAGCTCTGGTGATGGTCACATGCTGTCTTTGTGAAGACACAGTAGCTCTGGTGATGGTCACATGCTGTCTTTGTGAAGACACAGTAGCTGTGGTGATGGTCACATGCTGGCTTTGTGAAGACAGAGTAGCTCTGTTGATGGTCACGTGTTGGCTTTGTGAAAACAGTAGCTCTGGTGATGGTCACATGCTGGCTTTGTGAAGACACAGTAGCTCTGGTGATGGTCACATACTGGCTTTGTGAAGACACAGTAGCTCTAGTGATGGTCACGTGTTGGCTTTGTGAAGACACTGTAGCTGTGGTGATTGTCACGTGTTGGCTTTGTGAAGACACAGTAGCTCTGGTGATGGTCACGTGTTGGCTTTGTGAAGACACAGTAACTCTGGTGATGGTCACGTGTTGGCTTTGTGAAGACACAGTAGCTCTGGTGATGGTCACGTTTTGGCTTTGTGAAGACACAGTAGCTGTGGTGATGGTCACGTGTTGGCTTTGTGAAGTCACACTAGCTCTGGTTTTAAGTGCATGTGGGCTTTTTCCTGGTTCCTCTTCTCTTGTTTCTGGTCCTTGAAGTTTGTACTTGTGTCTGTTGGCGTGCACAATGCGCACTGGCTATTTCCATGTTGATGTATTTTTTCCACAGAGCAGTGTCAGACTGTCCACACATGATCGTAATTATCATTGGCTGGAGATGATCCGTTTTGCCCGGTGCTACTTTGGTTTTTCTGTCAACGTTTGTTGGTTACATTGTTCTGAAGATCGTTTATATTGTAATATTGTGTGTGTGTGTGTGTGTGTGTGTGTGTGTGTGTGTGTGTGTGTGTGTGTGTGTGTGTGTGTGTGTGTGTGTGTGTGTGTGACAGTATGTGTGTGTGTGTGCATGGCTGTCTGTCTGTGTGTGTTTGTGTGTATATACATATATGTGTGCGTGCTTGTGTACGTGTGTGTATGTGCGTGCGCGTGCGAGTGTGTGTGTGCGTCTGTGTGTGTGTGTGTGTGTGTGTGTGTGTGTGTGTGTGTGTGTCTGTATGTCTGTCTGTGTCTGTCTGTCTGTCTGTCTGTCCGTCTGTGCATGCGTGCGCGAGTGCTCAGTTTTAACCCACGCACACGCAGCGGATGGTGAGTGTTGGGCCACCATCACGTGCCACTATTTGTCTAATCAAGGACATCAACAATGCTGGCACTAAGGAGACAGACAGTTGTCTCCCTTGATTAAGCAGATACACTCTTGCTGTGACACTTTCAATTTCTTTCACTGCATGCGGTCCACGATTACACTGGCCGATAATTCTGGCGAGACACGAAACAATTATTCAGCAATAATACTTGTGCATATGAACAAGACCAAGTGCAAATAACAATCACCGTAGTCTGATGCCTTGCGTGTCAAAATGTCCGAAAATATCAGTGATATATATAGGATGAACAAATGAAAATATTTAACAACCCGATCAGCAGAAGGAATTGGGATCCCCAATTTATTCAAGAGGGTTTTTATCGCATTTCAGTTCAATATAATCCTCCCTCTCTCTTTCATTATGTCTGTCTCTCTGCTTGTGGCGATGCAGAAAATGTCCAGGCCTGTGAACAATGATCAGCGTTAGTACGATCTTCACAAGACATGGGAACACGAGTAACACTGAAGTA
>JAPXFY010000018.1:78193665-78198665 GCA_030674185.1 Monoplex corrugatus
TAGTAGATAATGCAATGCTTGATTAATAGCGACTAATTCCGCTGTAAAGATCGATAAGTTTGCCCCAACGAAAAATGACTTTTTTATCTTAAATTTTGGAACATAAAATGCTGCTCCAGCACATTTATTTTCTAAGACTGATCCATCGGTAAAAATGTGAAGGTGGGTACGGTATTTTTCATCGATGTGTTCTCTTGCTGTGGATATCGAAATGTTGACGTTTTCAGATTTCTTAGCGTCTGTATAATCAATATCAAAAGAGGCTTTTTGCATTTCCCATGTAGGGATAGGCGTTGTTGATGGTGTCTCAGCTATTTCATCCATATTTATGCTAGACTGTTTGACCAAGTCAGATATGTAAGTTGCAACAGTCATTTGTGATGAAATGCTTTTTGCTCGCTTTGGAAAGTCAACATCAGACCTGATTTTAATTTCCTTACTCACAAAATTGTCCGTTTGTGAAGTAGTTCTAACTGCAAATTTTGCTGTCGGTAGCTCACGATAGTTGTTCAGAGGCAGAATTCCAGCAACTTTGTACGTTTCCAGATTAGAGGCATGAGTAGGGACACCTAGAGCAATTTTAATACTTTTGAAGTCTAAGCTTTGTATCTTCTTTAATAAATATGTTGGTGCACTGAAGAACACTTCTTGCGCATAGGATAATTTAGATCGTACAAGTGCTGTTGATAGATGAATAAGTATGTTCGTATCCATTCCCCAAGGTAATCGGCTTATTATCTTTAGAAAATTTAGGGTTTTTCTTGCTTTTGTTGAAATATAATCAAAATGGACATTCCAGTTTAATTTCGATGTCATAAAGACTCCCAGAAATTTTACAACCTGTTTGTAATGTAACACTTCACCAAGCAATCTGAAAGTAGGCAAATTACTTAAAGTACCACCAGAATTAAATAGCATCATGTTAGTTTTTTTCCGCTGACAACGACAGACCATTTTCTAACATATAGTTTCCAAGATTATCAAGATCAGATTGATACAATTTCCTAATATAATTCTGTGCTCTCTGTGGAGTTGTCTTTTTTAAAGTAATATTCATCCAAATACATATATCATCAGCATACTGTGCCAAAACAACACGATTTGAGAGTGCTTTAGGAAGATCCTGTATAAGGATATTAAATAAAAGCGGTGCTATCACTGAACCTTGTGGAATTCCCATATCAAGATGTCGTGAAGTAGAATAGCTAGTTCCCACTCTTGCCTGAATAGTTCTATTGGCTAAAAAAGACTTCATATAATCATACATATTGCCAGATAAACCAATAGATTTCAGCTTGTACAATAAACGCGTATGCCAAACTTGATCGTAAGCTTTTTTCACATCAAAAAATGTAGCTAAAAGACTTTTTTTCTGCGGGCAAACTGTTTCTTGATGTGAGTGGTAAGTTTAACCAGGTGCTCAACTGTAGATCTCCCTTTTCTAAAACCAGCCTGATTTACTGGAATAACGTTATTTTTATCACAGTAATGTACAAGTCTGTTTAATACCATTTTTTCCAATAGTTTGCTCGTATGGGACGTTAAAGCAATAGGTCTGTAACTGTTTTTATTGTTTTTAGGCTTTCCTGCTTTTAATACTGGTATAACAACAGACGTTTGCCATAATTGTGGTATAGTTCCACCAACCCAGCATTTCTGAAAAATTTTGTGTAAAAAAATAATATAGTTTTATGGAAGATGTTTAATCATTTCAGTTGAAACTGCATCGACACCTTCCGAACTCCTTTTGTTGTGTAGAGACAAGATAGTGTTTTTTAACTCTTCTAAGGTGATTGGAGAATTAAACCAGCGATCATTCTGAGGTATTGGATCAGTGTAGATAGGGTTGTTAGCTGCCATTTCCCTGTAGTGTTTGCAGGTAGGAGTCAAACCATCTACTTTACTATTTTGGGCAAAATGTTCCACAAAAGTTTCAGCTTTGTCCATGTCGGAAAGAAATTTGTGACTTGTATCAATCATTATTGGACACCTAGGTAAGTTGGCTCCATTTTTCATTTGATTCATTTTTGTCGAGACTTTATGGAAATCCTTGAAATATGAAATTTCTTTTGTGCAGTATGATGCCCAATATTTTTTTTTTGCTTCAGCGATGATTTTATTACACTGGGTGTTAGCTTTTTTCATGTCCATATGATCTTCAGGTTTCCTGCTTTTGATGTAGATTTTGTATTTCTCTTTTTTATACTGAACTGCTTGCTCACATGCCTCCGTCCACCAAACATTACCCAAACGGTTATTAGACTTAAAAGTTTTGAGTTTCGGGATGGAAAGGTCTGCAGCAGCTAGAACTGACTCCTGGAATTTAGAAAACATAACGTCTACATTTTCACTTTCATAATGTGTGAAATCTCGATTAGAAAGAACAGTTTGAAACAAGGACCAATCAGCGCGTGTATAATTATATTTTGGTATAATATCAGGAATGCTGTCTTTCATCCTGATGTTTTCGTTAGTTAGTGTTATGAGGATAGGTAAGTGATCACTTCCTAAAGTATCTCTGTGAGTGTCCCAGGTACAGCAGGGTACTAATTCTGGTGAGATTAAAGACAGATCGATGGCTGTTGCCCGATGTTTGGAAATATCAGGAATTCTAGTGACACTCCCATCATTCAAAAGGTAAAGCGAACTGTCAACTATATTTTCTACTAAACGATTGCTTGTCACAGTACAGCAATCTTTTTCCCAAAACGGGGAGTGGGAATTAAAGTCTCCACCTATTAGCCATTTACCGTGCAGCAGATCCGGAATCGTGAGCAGCCATTCTGTGTTGTGGTCATTTGGACCTGTTGGCAGGTAGACTGACAAAACGTTCAGGATAAAAGAATTACTGAATTGTACTGTGGCGGCACAAGCGTGTAAGTCTTCAGTTGACGTTAAAACTGGGGAAGTAAATATGTGATATTGTAACTCTTCAAGTATGTATATCGCAGTGGCTACTTTCTTCCCGGGATTCCCATAGTCATACACTGGTGGATAATAGTAATTTTGGAAATTGGGAAGTTTGGTTGGTATAACATTAAGCGACTGCAGAATCAAGACTTCACACTGATTTGAGGCGAGGAAATGTTCCAGGTATGCTGAATTGGTGGAAATAGACCTACAATTCCACTGTAAAAAAATGATTTTCATTGTTGGCTAATCCCTTATTTTCAATTAACGGTGATTTGTTTGAAAAACACGCGTATGCTTTGGTTTTCTGTGTACGAGGAAAATGGGGAGGGGAGGAATGATTACTTTTACTACAAAGGAAAGGTAGAAAAAAAAAAAAGAGTAAAACTATGGAGAAAAGAAGTCCTACTAATCAAGATAAGACTTTGATCTAGAACAGAAATAAATTATAAATAAATGAAATAATAGTATACACGCCTTCAAATGTACAGAGATTATAGTCTGAGTCCTGACTGACTAATTCCTAGCGTTTATACACTTCCACCAAGAGAACTGTCAGAGAAGACGAGGAAAAAGTCCTGTGACATGAAACGTTGGTCACTGTAGATCTACTACGATTCATTCAAAACATGTTATATGACAGCCACCAGGGTTCATAGCTGTCAAAATAGGAGAACGGTCCTCGGGAGAATCTAGAGGCGTGTGGCCGTGAAGATCGTGATCCTCCTGGTCTCCTAGGCGTCTCCCAAAATAGATCCCGAATGTGTCTTCCCAGGTTCCCCGCTATCACGCTGCTTCCTCTGGTGGTGGGGTGAATATTGTCGTGTAGAAACTGCTGGTTAGTTCGAAGGTTGTCATGGGAGACAAATGATAGGTTTTTTATGTTAACAAGCTCAGCAGATAAAAAGGCGTTAAACAAATTCCGCCGAACTTCCATACGTGAATGTCGTACAGGGGCGACCTTGCTGATGACTATCTTTGAGTGTGGATATTTTTGTGTTATATATTTGATGCAAGAAGCTAAATTTTGTGTTGTTGCTTTGAGATCTTTGCTATTCAGTTCGTGGACACCACAGTGTAAAACAATACAGTCTGCAGGATTGTCAAAGTTGGAAAGTGTCTTGTCTAAAGATTTTTGTATGTCATGAATGTTATTCACAGTACTTTGAGTCTCCTTCAAAACCATAAGATATGTGTATGTGTGTGTGTATGTGCGTGTATGCACGCGTGCATGTGTATATATGTATGTATGTATGTATGTTATGTATGTATGAATGTATGTGTGTATTGTGTGTTGTATGTATGTATGTGTGTGTATGTGTGTATGTATGTATGTGTGTGTGTGTGTGTGTGTGTGTGTGTGTGTGTGTTGTGTGTGTGTGTGTGTGTGTGTGTGTGTGAATGTGTGTGTGAATGTGTGCGCACGCGCGCGCGTGCCTCTGTGTGTATCTCTCTCAAGTGTGTCTCTTGAGAAAAATATAAGGTAATAGGTTTTGGGAAATTGCATCAACACAGCTATGGAGTATTCTCAGATTGTGTCCTTTGATGTGACATTTTGAATTGATTGCGTAGCGTTTAAACACATGTCTTTATCTTGAGTAACAAGCATTTTGTGACATGCGATTTGTACTTGTTTTTCAGTCTCTCTCTGTTACACTCTCGTTTTCATCTTTATCGTTTTGTTTCAGTTTGTCGACTGTCTGGCCGTGTTCTATTTAGCACGGTTTGCCAGGCTGTCCACCCTCCCTTCCTCCTTTTCTATCCCCCCCGACAAAAAAACATTTCTTTCGGGTTTTTTTTCCTTTTCTTTCTATTCAACATATGGGTGAAACAAAAAAAAAACTAAGGTTATTTGGGATAAAAATAGACGGGATTTCTAAAATGCCATTTCGTAGTGTAAAGAAATGGAATAATTGTATTGGGAACCACATAAGAAGCATTTAAAATTGTATATCCCACCCTCCAACCAACCTCACTCTCCACCTCTGAACATAGCATCATCGGGTGTGTACATATATAGAGGTAGGTGCATTGTGCCTGTATATATGGTCCCTGCAGTGTCGATATACTTCTTTAAAAACGAAGGATGT
>JAPXFY010000018.1:78223665-78231165 GCA_030674185.1 Monoplex corrugatus
GACAGACAGAGAGACAGAGAGAGAGGGAGAGAGACAGAGAGAGGGACAGAGACAGACAGAGAGAAGGGGAGACAGTAAGAGAGAGAGATACATGCACACATGCACACATGCACACATGCACACATACACACAACACACACACACACACACACACACACACACACACACACACACACACACACACACACACACACACACACACACACACACACACAACACCACACACACACACCACACCAATACCACACACAACACACACATACACACCACACACACACACACACACACACACACACACACACACACACACACACACACACACACACACACACACACGGCCACAAAACACACACACACAAGCAGACACAGACGAGACACAAAGAAGACACAGAGAGACACAAAGAGAGAAGGAGAGAGCAAGAGAGACGACAGAGAGAGACAGAGAGAAGAGACAGAGACAGAGAGAGATGAGATGGATGAGAGAACGGACGAGACAGACGGAGAATGAGACGAGGACGACGATGGTGATGATGACGACGACAACGGTGGCGGTGACGATGATAGTAGTAGCACACAACAACAACAACAACAACAACAACAAAAACAACAAACAACAACAAACAACAACAACCAACAGCCAACAACCAACAACAACCAACAACAACAACAATAACAATGAAAGAAAAACGAGACTTTTAAAGAAATATTCGAACGTCCAACGGTCAAAGTGTCTATCGTACTGTCCTGTTCGTCTTCTGTTTACACTTGTGACGCAGGAGTCTGATCCTGGTTAGGTCCACGTTGTGTATGCCCCATTGATGATAAATCCTGATCCTGTTTTTTTAATTTTTTTTTATGTCTCATTGATGATAAATCATGATCCTGGTTAAGCCCACGTTGTTTATGCCCCATTGATGATAAATCCTGATCCTGGTTAGGTCCACGTTGTTTATGTCCCATTGATGATAAATCATGATCCTTCTTAGGTCCACGTTGTTTATGCCCCATTGATGATAAATCCTGATCCTGTTATGTCCACGTTGTTTATGCCCCATTGATGATAAATCGTGATCCTCGTTAAGTCCACGTTGTTTATGCCCCATTGATGATAAATCATGATCCTGGTTAGGTCCACGTTGTTTGTGCCCCATTGATGA
Source organism: Monoplex corrugatus (assembly GCA_030674185.1). Classification (NCBI taxonomy): domain Eukaryota; kingdom Metazoa; phylum Mollusca; class Gastropoda; order Littorinimorpha; family Ranellidae; genus Monoplex; species Monoplex corrugatus. The sequence goes on from JAPXFY010000018.1 coordinate 78,224,823, forward strand.
TAAATCCTGATCCTGTTTTTTTATGCCCCATTGGTGATAAATCATGATCCCGGTTAAGTCCACGTTGTTTATGCCCCATTGATGATAAATCCTGATCCTGGTTAAGTCCACGTTGTTCATGCCCCATTGATGATAAATCATGATCCCGGTTAGGTCCACGTTGTTTATCCCCATTGATGATAAATCCTGATCCTGGTTAGGTCCACGTTGTTTATGCCCCATTGATGATAAATCCTGATCCTGGTTATGTCCACGTTGTTTATGCCACATTGATGATAAATCCTGATCCTGTTAGGTCCACGTTGTTTATGCCCCATTGATGATAAATCCTGATCCTGGTTAGGTCCACGTTGTTTATACCCCATTGATGATAAATCCTGATCCTGGTTAGGTCCACGTTGTTTATGCCCCATTGCTGATAAATCCTGATCCTGGTTAAGTCCACGTTGTTTATCCCCATTGATGATAATCTGATCCTGGTTAGGTCCACGTGTTTATGCCCCATTGATGATAAATCCTGATCCGGTTAGGCCCACGTTGTTTATGCCCCATTGATGATAAATCCTGATCCTGGTTAGGTCCACGTTGCTTGTGCCCCATTGATGATAAATCCTGATCCTGGTTAGTCCACGTTGGTTATGCCCCATTGATGATAAATCCTGATCCTGGTAATTAAGTCCACGTTGTTTATGCCCCATTGATGATAAATCCTGATCCTGGTTAAGCCCACGTTGTTTATGCCCCATTGATGATAAATCCTGATCCTGGTTAAGTCCACGTTGTTTATGCCCCATTGATGATAAATCCTGATCCTGGTTAAGCCCACGTTGTTTATGCCCCATTGATGATAAATCCTGATCCTCGTTAAGTCCACGTTGTGTATGCCCCATTGATGATAAATCCTGATCACTGGTCCAGCCCTGTGTGGACGTTGATATACAAATGGACAGACCGAATCCCTGATACATTTAGCCAGTGTGATCGTGTAGACGGGTTATGGACGATTTTCTAATGGACTTACTTACTAATTTCCTGGGTTTTTTTTACATATGTATACTCCTCCCTTCCTCTCTCTCTCTCCTTCTCTCTCTCTCTCTCTCTCTCTCTCCTTCTCTCTCTCTCCTCTCTCTCTCTCTCTCTCTCTCTCCTCTCTCTCTCTCTCCTCTCTCTCTCTCTTCTATCTATCTATCTATCTCTCTCTATGTATGTATGTATGTATGTATGTATGCATGTGTGTGTGCATGTGTGTATCCACATAGAATATTGTGAACAGTAGTAGTAGCAGTAGCAGCAGTAGTGATGGTAGCAGCAGTGTTAGTACTAGTACCAAAAGTGTTAGTAGCACTATTATCACTACAAATGTTGCTGCTACCATTACTACAACTGGTGATAATGAGGTTGATAATAATAATAATAATTATAATAATAATAATAATAATAATGATAATGGCTAATACTAAATAGTAACAAATGCTGGGGAGAGCCAGACAGCAGAAGGAATCCCCGTCAAGCAAGTGTTTCGGCCCTTAATTCCTGACACTCTAAGGGAGCCAGGTCATAACTCCTGGATGCCCCACTGCTGCTGCCTTTTTATGTAAGAAATTTGTCCTCTGGGAATCGAACCCGCGCATCCTAGGTGGTCAGGTTTCTCCAGACAAAGGTCACCCTAGAGACGGATGTCTTAACCACTTGGCTATTAGTCATCAGCAACATATGTGAGAATGTTTAACTACTTGGTTATTGTTCTTCCTGTCAACATATTGGAGATTGTTTTAACTTCTTGCTATTGTTCTCAGCACATATGGATGTCTTAATACTGGCTATTGGTCCATCACAAAACAAATGTGAAAAGTCAAAACAACGGAGCTATTGTACATCAGCACATATGTCTATAATGTCTTACTCAACTCTATGGCTGACTTAGTCATTCAGAACTATATGTCCACAAGTCTTACTAGTTATGGCTATTTCATCGCAACTTATGTAGAGAATATTATAACACTGCTATATCTACAGCAACATATGTAGAATGTCTTAATACTAATGCTATTAGTCATCAGAAATAATAGTCAAATTATAACTACTTGCTATTAGTCATCAGAACATATTAGAATGTAACTATGAGTCATGTTGCTCTTCAATCCAATTGTTGTTTCTTCTTCTATTTTCTGCATGTCTTATGCGCCTTTCCCCCCCCCCAAAAAATCGAAGCTACTTCGTGAGATCATAGGCTGATGTCTCAATTCTTGCTACAATCTCATGGTGAGGACTTGCTTTAAGTATATGTCCACAGTTGCTGTAGTGGCTACTTCAATCGTGTAGATATGAATAATAATGATACTACTACATACTAATAATAATAATAATAAAATATAATATAAAATAAAAAATAATAATAAAATATAAATAATAATAAAAACTATAAAAAAAAAAAGAAAGAGAATAGCACAACCACAAAACACTAACGATAAGACAGAAAAGCAAATATACTAAAGAATACTATAGAATAGACAACTAACTACAACAACTAACATATATAGATAGAAAGTCAATAATAATAATATAATATATATATATAATATATAAATACTAAAAATAATAATAATAATATAATAATAATAATAATAATAATAATAATAACTAATAAAATAATAATAATAATAATGCCGTGTGATAACCAGACATCACTTAGAATACTTCTTCAGCAACATAAGCCTGTAGGAATCGTGACTTAAAATCTATCTAACAGTATCCGTTGGTGGTGGCCATGGTTCATGCTGAACGTGCAACCTACTTGTGGTTTGTTTAGACAGTGTGCATGACTGTTGTATCATCTGGTGGCCATTACACAGATTGAAGACTTTTCTGTCAGAGGGAAAAGGGGCGGGGCAAGATGGAAGAGGTGAGTGAATGGATATTAGGTGGGGGGAGGTGTGTGTGTGTGGTGTGTGTGTGTTGTGTGTGTGTGTGTGTGTGTGTGTGTGTGTGTGTGTGTGTGTGTGTGTGTGTGTGTGTGTGTGTTGGTATGTGTGTGTCTGTGTTAGTTACTTATATTTTTTAACGTCTATTCACATACGTGCTTTTAAACGGGGGGGAAAGTGCGTAAGGAATGAATGAATCTATGTAATCATGAAGGCATTGATCAATAAGGTAACAATTAAGGTAACATCAAACAAATTAACGAACAAAAGAAAAACAATCAGAACATTATATCAGTCAGGCTTCATCGGATTTCTCGGGGCTGTGTGGGAGTTACGTGTGTGTGTGTGTGTGTGTGTGTGTGTGTGTGTGTCTGTGTGTGTGTGTGTGTGTGTGTGTGTGTGTTGCGTGTGTGGTGGTGTGTGTGTGTGTGTTGTGTCGATGGGTGTGTGTGTGTGTGTGTGTGTGTGTGTGTGTGTGTGTGTGTGTGTGTGTGTGTGTGTGTGTGTTGTGTGTGTGTGTGTGTGTGTGTTGTGTGTGTGTGTGTGTGTGTGTGTGTATGTGTGTGTGTGTGTTGTGTGTGTGTGTGTGTATGGTGTGTTGTGTGTGTGTGTGTATGTGTGTGTGTGTGTGTGTGTGTGTGTGTGTGTGTGTGTGTGTGTGTGTGTGTGTGTGTATGTGTTTGTTCTGATATAGTGATGCGTGGATCTCATTTGTATCTTTTTTCTTTTAATGTGAACAACTCAGTGGGTTCTAGTGTTTTGTCCAGATGAAGCCATTTATCTGCTTTGAGGCTTTTTTCCCTTTTTTCTAGTCCATCTGAGACTTCTGTCCCCATCAGACTTTGCTGATAATTCTCTTTACACCAGACGATGGCACACACGTACAGAACAGTGCAAAGATCACAAACACATACCACAACACTGCTCGCAGACTTGATACTGCCTCGTCCTCTTTTTCTTGCAATAACGAAAAGTGTCTAGCCTCTCTGGTGCTTGTCTGGATATTCCAGAGTACAGTGGTGTCTGCTTGGAGCTTACGAATGCTCTTACAGTAATCTCTCAATTCAGTAGACGTATCCTTTTTCGTGAAGAGTATTCCGATAAGTCTTCGACGACTAAGTGTTTGTGATGCTGTGTGTTGGTAGAAAGCCTTAAGTATTATGCACTCACTTGCTGTTCTCTGATTAACCCTATGGCACCTTCATCCTGTTCACCGACATCCTGTATTGCCAACCATGCAAGCAATACAAACACTTAACCACTATGGCACTGCCACCACAGCTACCCTACCTGTTCCACCCAGCATCTTGTATTGCCAACCATGGTAGCAATACAAACACTTAACACTTGGAGCCTTCACCACAAACCTGTCCACCAAGCATCCTGTATTGCCAACCATGGTAGCAATACACTTAACCCTTGGACTCCCACACCCTGTCCACCAGCATCCTGTATTGCCAACCATGGTAGCAATACACTTAACCCTTGGACTCCCACACCCTGTCCACCAGCATCCTGTATTGCCAACCATGCTAGCAAAGTAACAATTTAACACTTCGACTCCCTCACCCTATTCGCAGGTTCCTGCAGGAAGCTGGTGTATAGGCTAAGGGAATAAAAGGGTTAATATTTTGCAGTTAGTGGATAGGGTGTGGGAGTCAAAGTGTTAAATCTCCATGATCATGATTGTTTCTGTTTGTGTTGATTTGTTTTGTATCACAGTGGATCTACCGTGTGAGCTTCCTGAATGAGTGAGTTACAGCATTGCAGTGCCAGCTTTTTCTTTCTTTCTTTTTCTTTCTTTCTTTCTTTCTTTCTTTCTTTTCTTCTTTCTTTCTTTCTTTCTTTCTTCTTTCTTTCTTTCTTTCTTCTTTCCTTCCTTTCTTTCTTTCTTTCTTTCTTTCTTCTTTTCTTTTCTTCTTTTTTCTCTTTCTTCTTCTTTCTTCTTTCTTTCTTCTTTCTCTTCTTCTCTTCTTCCGCCTCTTCTTCTTCTTCTTCTTCTTCTTCTTCTTCTTCTTCTTCTTCTTCTTCTTCTCTTCTTCTTCTTCTTCTTCTTCTTCTTCTTCTTCTTCTTCTTCTTCTTCTTCTTCTTCTTCGCATTCTTCTTCTTCTTCGCTTTCTTTCCATTCTTCTTCGCTTCTTCTTCTTCCTTCTTCGCATTCTTCTTCTTCTTTCTTCTTCCGCATTCTTCTTCTTCGCATTCTTCTTCGCATTCTTCTTCTTCGCATTCTTCTTCTTCGCATTCTTCTTCGCATTCTTCTTCTTCGCGTTCTTCTTCTTCGCATTCTTCTTTCAAGCTCATGATTCATGTGCATGCAGGCTCAAGGTTGTGCCATGACTATTCTGGGTCTTCCCCATCACGTGACACCTGTGACGTAAGTGCATATGGAATTTTCCGAGCGTGGGGATATCATTTGTGAAACTGAAAGTTTTTCCTGTTTGTCACTTTGCTATGAACGTTGCTTTTTTTCTACATTATTTTGTCAGGGACAACGCCCGTGCTGCTTGGATCTTCAACCTGCGCTAAATGCATGATACACACAGTACCTCGGTTTATCGTCTCATCGGAAAGACTGCCTGTCTGCCTGCCTGCTTGCCTGCCTGCCTGCCTGCCTGCCTGCCTGCCTGCGCCTGCCTGCCTGCCAGACTGACCGACATACTGACTGACTGACTGACCGACTGACTGACTATCTAACTAAATGGATGATTGAATAATTGAATGAATGAATAACTGAATGAATGAATGATTGATGAATGAATCAATGGAAGATTGAATGAATGAGCAAAGAAATAAACAAACAACCATAGATATATAGATATATGAATAATCAAATAAAGCAATCAATAAATACATGAATAGATACTGTCACTGAATCAACCAATTAATTAAATTAAATAATTGATTAATTGATTTATACATGAATAAATAAATGAAATAAATAAATAAATAAATAAATAAATAAATAAATAAATAAATAAAGAGACCAGAAACAACAACACAACAAAACAAACCAACAATAACAACATCAGTATTAGCATAAGAACGCACCTAGGGTATAGTAGACAAGGAGACCAATCCCCGGTGCTTTAAACTAGCACCCCTATCCCCACCCCCACCCCTCTCCTCCAAAGCAGCTCCAGATAATGATTCTATCAGACAGTAGACCAGACTGGCCTACTAACTACCTACCGTCTGCCCCATCATACTACAAGAACTAACTCATCGGCTAAGTAGCCAGTCAACTTAATAACAAAAAAAATGTGAAGAAACGAACGATCAGCTGGTCAACGAACCAGCCAATTAACCAACCCATCAATCAAGCAACCAACTAATTAAGCAAGCAAGTCAGTGAGCAAGCAAGCAAGCAAGCAAGCAAGCAAGCAAGCAGCAAGCAGGTGGTTAACCAATTCACCGAACAATC
>JAPXFY010000018.1:78241165-78246165 GCA_030674185.1 Monoplex corrugatus
AAACAAGTATCTGGATATGTCAGTCCAAAAGGGAGGCATACCAGGAATGCCTGGATGCTTGGAACATGCCACGTTGATTTGGGATGCCATCCAAAAAGCAAGAACAGAGAAGAGAGACATTGACGTAGTTTGGCTTGATCTGGCGAATGCATATGGATCAGTTCCACACGATATGATCCAGCTGGCTCTTGAAATGTATCACATCCCAGAAAACATCCGAACAATGCTGAGGAAGTATTTCCAAGGGTTCTCAATGCGGTTCTCTACCAAAGAATACACCACGGACTGGATAGACCTAGAGGTGGGCATTGCAATGGGCTGTGCAATCTCTCCCATACTGTTCGTGTTGGCAATGGAAGTCATCTTGAAAGCTGCAATGAAGAGTTCAGGTCCAGTGAATCTGGGAGATGGATACCAGATGCCTCCTCTGAAAGCTTTCATGGATGACACAACAGTCTTGTCCACGGATGAGGAAGAGACACACCAAATCATAAAGCAGCTGGATGAGCTGGTGGCCTCTTCAAGAATGAGGTTCAAACCTAAGAAATCCCGAAGTCTCTCACTGCGAAAAGGAAAAGTGGCAGATTCAGTCAAATTCATGGTAGCCAACCAAGCCATCCCCACTGTCACAGAAGAGCCAGTAAAAAGTCTCGGAAGATGGTATGATGACTCCCTGAAAGACACACAAAGGGGATGTGAAACCAAGCAAACAGCAGAAGAAGGCCTGAAGAAAATAGATAACTGCGGACTGCCAGGCAAATACAAAGTCTGGTGTCTACAGTTCATGCTGATACCAAAGCTGCTGTGGCCACTGCTAATCTATGACATTTGCACCAGCACAGTCGAAGCAATGGAAGCCAAAATCAACAAATACACAAGAAAATGGCTCGGTGTCCCACCTGGTCTCACTGATGTTGCATTCTACTGTCGTCAAGCAATGCTGAAGCTACCTCTGAAATCCATAGTGGAGGAATACAAAGTTGGAAAAGCAAGACTGTTGAGCATGCTGGAGGAATCGGAGGACAATATCGTGAGAGCAGTTCATCCAAAGCTGAGAACTGGCAGAAAGTGGAAAGTCCAAGAGGCTGTAAACAATGCCAAGAGAAACCTCAGCATCAAAGAAATAATTGGACACACGCAAACCAACAGACAGGGACTGGGAGCAACAAAAATGCAGTGGTGGTCCAAAGCCAAAGGGAAGGAAAAAAGAGACATGATCATACAGGAGTTGAAGGAAGAAGAAGATGTCAAAAGAGTGCAGAAGGCAGTCCAGCAAGGTCAACAGGGGCAATGGACAACATGGGACAGTGCACTCCAAAGAAGTCTCAGCTGGAACGATATGTGGCACATGGCTCCTCTAAGGATAAGCTTCCTCCTCAGATCTGTATATGACCTGCTCCCCTCGAATGCAAACTTAGTGAAATGGGGGAAAGCAGACGACCCAGCATGTCCGCTCTGTCAGAAGAAACAAACAGTGGAACATGTCCTAAGCTCTTGCAAAGTAGCGCTAGCCCAAGGAAGGTATACATGGAGGCACAACCAAGTTCTGAAAGTGATCACAGATGTGGTTAGCGAAAAAACCATGACCCCAAACGCATCAATTGCTATGACAACGTTCTACAAAGCAGGAGGGAAACAGGTCTGGCCCGAAAGGGTTATGACAACCAGCACATTGCCAAAGGGTCTTCTGGATGGAGCAGTCGACTGGGAGTGTACAGCAGACCTCCCAGAGTGGAGAAATTACCCAGATGTCATCAGCAAGACAGGCATGAGACCAGACATCGCTCTCCACTCTGACTCCTCGAAACAAGTGATTCTGATAGAACTCACTGTGCCATACGAAAGCAGAATGGAAGAAGCACATATCTACAAGACCGAAAAATACGCCGGTCTTGCCAGCACCCTGAAGAAAGCAGGTCTGCGGGTCAAAATCTTCGCCATAGAGGTCGGGGCAAGAGGGTTTGTGGGCACCTCCGCTTATGATCTCATGAAACAACTCGCCATTTCTGGGAAGAAGAGGACTAGAGCCCTTAAAGCGATGGCAGAGGCAGCAGAAAGGAGCTCAAGCTGGATCTGGGCAAGGAGGAACCAAAAAAGTGAACTTCATAAGGATTAAATTCCCTACAGATGATGTGTGCCCCGTTAGCACATTGGTAAAACCGCGTACCGCAGTTCTGAAGCGCAGAATCGCCCAGGTTCGATCCCCGGCGTGGGAAAAAAAAAAAAAAAAGTAGACAACAGCAGAAGGGCATCCAGGAGTCATGACCTGGATGTGGCCCGGCCCCCCGAGAGTGTAAGGAATTCAGGGCCGAAACACTTGTCTAAAGGGGGTTACTTCTCTGAAGACCTTCTGTTGTCTAGCTCTCCCTAGAGTTTCTTTCTACCTTTCTTTCTTTCTTTCTTTCATTCTTTCTTTCTTTTTCTCTTTCTTTCTTTCTTTCTGTCTTTCTTTCTTTCTTTCTTTCTTTCTTTCTTTCTTTCTTTCTTTCTTTCTTTCTTTCTTTCTTTCTTTCTTTCTCTTTCTTTCTCTCTCTTTTCTTTCTTTTCTTTCTTCTCTCTTTCTTTCTTTCTTTCTCTTTCTTTCTTTTTCTTTCCTTTTTTCTTTCTGTCCTTTATACCTGTGTAAATATATATATATATATAATTATATATATATATATATATATATATACACTACGCACAAAAAGTTAAGGATCACTTGCACAAAAATTCATAACTTTCAAAATAAGAAAGCCAATGCGTTGAAGTTTGGCAAACATTTAATTCCATGCTTTAGTGATAACGATACACAATTGCCTTCAATTTCGAGCAATCGTTTGGTGTGTACATTTGATCAAAATGGGTACGTATCGAAATTTGATTTCCCAAAAGTCATTGAAATCACAAGACAGGGCATTCTGATGCTCCCAAAAGTTCAGTAATGCGTGTAACCGCCATGGCTGTTCTGGCACTCGACGCAGCGAATCCTCATCGAGTTGACCAGGTTGGTGAAGATCCTCTGTGGAAGCGCCTGCCACTCAGCCTGCAGCATCTGGTAGAGGTGTTGGGCATCCCTGGGAGGGGGGTGGTTGCTCCTCACTTTGCGATCCAGCTCATCCCAGAGGTTCTCAATCGGGTTGAGATCGGGACTGCATGCTGGCCACTCCATTCTGTTGACTCCAGACTGCTGCAGGAAGTCGTTGACCACCCTTGCCCTGTGGGGGCGAGCGTTGTCATCCTGGTAGACATCCGTCGGTACCATCTGCTGCAGTGTAGGCACAGCCAGCGGTCGAGGGATCTCATCCCGGTATCAGTGGCCAGTCAGGTTACCCTGTACATGATACAAGGGTGTTCTGTGGTGAGGGCTGAAGGCCCCCCAGACCATTACAGAACCTCCACCAAAGGCCACCTTTTCTTGGACAGTGGTGTCAATAAAGCGTAGCCCTGGGCGCCTCCAGACCCTCAGTCGGCCGTCGTTGTGGTTCATGGTGAAGCGTGATTCATCACTGAACAGGACCTGGAACCATTGCTGACGTGTCCACCTCACGTGACGTCTGCAGAAGGTGCGGCGTGCTGCCCTATGGGCTGGAGTTAAGCGTGGCCGTACAGCTGGGCGACGAGAACGGAGGTTAAATCCATGAAGGCGGTTCCGTATGGTCTGCTGGCTGATGTTGATGTTAGTAGCCACCCTCAGCTGCCTTCGAATGATGCTGGAAGAGGCTGTTCTTGTTTTCAGGGCTTGTCGTTCAATGAGACGATCTTCACGTGGGTTTGTCTTCTTCGGTCGACCAGATCTGCGTCTTTCATGGACCCTCCCAGTAGCTGTGAAGCGTTGAATCAGTCTGACAATGACCGAGATGGACACCTGAAGTCGCCTGGCCACTTCTCGCTTGGGAACACCATCTTGTAACCATGCAACAGCTCGTCCCCTCTCAAACTCGCTCAATTTTCGTCGTGGAGGCATTGTCAGATCAGGCCTACTACTGGTGGAATGTCTTCTTATAAAGCCAAGCAAGAGACAGCATCTCACACATAAACAGCAGTGCTTGCACGTGCATAATGGTTTTTCCATCTGGCTTGTGCAATGTGTTCAGGCAGAACGGTCCAAAACAAGGTCCTTTTTCGCAAGTTTCCGCTTTTCCGTTTGCGACCAAGCTCAGTAGTAGAGAATCCCGTGCAATTTTCTCACTAACACAACATCGCCCACTTACAGCTGAACAAGAATTCATAACAATTTGGCTGGACTGAGAAATAAATAACAGTAGCGAACTGAGTTTATTACGCACCTGTTTTCTCATAGTGATCCTTAACTTTTTGTGCGTAGCTTATATATATATATATATATATATATATATATATATATATATATATATATAATATATATATATATATATATATATATATATATATATATATTTTTAAAACTTTTCTCGCTGGTTTAAGTGTCTTCCATTTTTATTCTCTTTCTCTCAGTCGTTCTGTCCATACCTTTATATTTCTTCATTTCAGCATCTTATTTCCTCCTTGTTCTTTATAACCGCTAGACATTGTGTCCTTTCGCTCTTCGGAATGATAAGTGTTTGTTCCTTTTCTTTAACGATACATTTTCTTGTTCTCTGTAGGAAAACAATAGGTTGTGACCATTACAGCTTATTTCAAATGTCACTTTGTTAGTGATTGGTATTCCCTCCATTTGTGACCTTTGAATAAAAGCAAAAGACCAAGACTGTTGAAGATGATTGTGAGGTGACATTTAAACAGCGCTAGAGACCTCAACTCTATAAATAATGTGGAAGCCATCTTCAACAATGGTAGAAATGATGGTGTGTGTGTGTGTGTGTGTGTGTGTGTGTGTGTGTGTGTGTGTGTGTGTGTGTGTGTGTGTGTGTGTGTGTGTGTGTGTGTGTGTGTGTGTGTGTGTGTGTGTGTGTGTGTGTGTGTGTGTGTATGTGTGTGTGTGTGTGTGTGTGTGTGTGTGTGTGTGTGTGTGTGTGTGTGTGTGTGTCTGTTGTTTTGACATT
>JAPXFY010000018.1:78251165-78261165 GCA_030674185.1 Monoplex corrugatus
CGAAGAAGAAGAAGAATTGCGAAGAAGAAGAAGAATTGCGAAGAAGAAGAAGAATTGCGAAGAAGAAGAAGAAGAAGAATTGCGAAGAAGAAGAATTGCGAAGAAGAAGAAAGAAGAAGAAATTGCGAAGAAGAAGAATTGCGAAGAAGAAGAATTGCGAAGAAGAAGAAGAGAAGAAGAAGAAGAAGAAGAAGAAGAAGAAGAAGAAGAAGAAGAAAGAAGAAGAAGAAGAAGAAGAAGAAGAAGAAGAAGAAGAAGAAGAAGAAGAAGAAGAAGAAGAAGAAGAAGAAAAGAACAAGAACAAGAACAAGAACAAGAACAAGAAGAACAAGAAGAACAAGAACAAGAACAAGAACAAGAACAAGAAGAACAAGAAGAAGAACAAGAAGAAGAAGAACAAGAACAAGAAGAACAAGAACAAGAACAAGAAGAACAAGAACAAGAACAAGAACAGGAAGAAGAACAAGAAGAAGAACAAGAACAAGAAGAGGAAGAAGGAGGAGGAGGAGGAGGAGGAGAAGGAGGAGGAGGAGAGAAGAAGAAGAAGAAGAAGAGGAGGAGGAGGAAGAAGAACAAGAACAAGAACAAGAACAAGAACAAGAACAAGAACAAGAAGAACAAGAACAAGAGCAACAAGAACAAAAAGAACAAGAAGTAGAACATCAACAACAACAAGAAGAAATAGAACAACAACAGCAACAACAACAGCAACAACAACAACAACAACAACAACAACAAGAGCAAGAACAAGAACAAGAAGAAACAAGAAGAAGCAAACGATGAAGAAAATGACGACGACAAAAGTGATTAGAAAAAAGTCTGTATGCTATTTGTCTTACTGACAACTCTGGCTCTTGTTATTTTTCTTCCATTTCTAAACAGACACCATTCTATATGTATTGCACCAGAACGTTTGACCTTAAAAAGTTTCATAAGACGAAAGTACTTTGAAAGTCAAATTCCAATATGCAAGTTTGGTCATGGAATGCTTCATTTTGAAAAGGCGTTATTTTTAGTGTGATTTTATAGAAAGTCAAAGTGCACCAAAAGGAGAAATATCACCATATCTATAACGATTTGCTTGTCTCTTTGACTGATCTCCCCTTCCATCTCCCCTTCCATCTCTCCTTCCATCTCCCCTTCCATCTCCCCTTCCATCTCCCCTTCCACAGTCTACACAGAAGATTTCGAGCCATGTCATATGTCACATACATTGTTGAGGCGAATTTTGAATTATTTCAGTCACATTCGTCTCAGTAATAAATTGGTGATTACTGAACTGACCTATTTCTAAGCTATCAAAACGCGCCATAAAAGTAAGAGTTTATCATTCTTTTCTATTTCGTTTCAGCAACAGCTTATGGTATTGTTTGCGTTATGTCTAAAGACACAGCAACAAAACAAAAACATTTCTGCTTATATACTGAATGTATGAAGAAACCACACCAGAAAAGGGAAAATAGTGTTACGATTCGACAAAGAGCCTTGTTTGAGTAAAAGAAAAAAGCATAAGAAACACACCTAGTAATAGCTTTTATCAACTTGTTTTCTGATCCTTTAAACTCCCACACCCTGTCCACCAGCATCCTGCATTGCCAACCACTTTAGCAAAGCAAAAACGTAACCGTTTGACTCCCTCACCCAATTCACCTTTCTACAACAACTTTAATGCCACTTCCATGTCCTCTGTAAGAGTGGATTGGAATTTCCGTCAATCATAATATTTCTGGTGAATTAGTTGTTTATCGAGCTTTACAATGTCATTGAAACAATGTCCAAATAAATACCCTGGGTGATGAGAATGTTTACATGACAAGACATCATTTGTTTGTTTGTTCGTTTATTCATTCGTTCACTCAGGTGTGCGTTTGTTCGTTTGTTTATTTGTTTATTTGTGTGTTAAACTATTAAGATTCTGAAATCATTAAGTAAGAGATTTTGTAGCACATTCATGTTTGCATAGGTTGCTAGTCTATACGTACATATGATAGAGAAAAAGAATGATAGAGAAAAAGAATGATAGAGAAAAAGAATGATAGAGAAACAGAACTTTTTCGTTCGTAAGATTCCTAGAGACTGATGTAGAGTTGTAGAACTGTGTTTGTGTTGTTCCAGCAATTCATCAGGATCACAATTTTACACGTTCATCTCAGAAAATGGAAAAGTGTTTTTTAATAGCATATGAACACGATACTATTGATCTCTGTTCTTATTCTGTTTCAAATCATGCCTGTATTACCGATTCTTTGTTGTTGGGATTCTCTCTTCTTGTATAAAATATTTCTATGAGGTGTAATGTGTCATTAAGGGCATGCTTCCTGGGAAACTGCTTTGTATAAATCTTGATTATTTCCATCATCAAACAGAATGAACAACAACAACAAACAGCAAAACAAAAAGAAACAAAAGAAAACCCAAAACAAATATAAATAATAAAAAAACAAAAAACAAAAACAAAAAAGCAAAAACAGGACAAAACAAAACAAACTAACAAACAAACAAACAAACAAACAAACAACAAAACGTTGAGAATATTACTACAGTTTAACAAAGTGCCTGTGATTTTTTGTTGTTGTTGTTGTCCTCTTCTTCTTATTGAACCTGGTATATTTTGAATTTTTGTTTTCATAAAGTTTCTCTGGGTGTGAAATTGATGGGGTTACAGTGTTTGTGATGCAGCAACAAGTCAAGCGGACACACAGTTCAGTCAGTGTCCTGCTTGTGTGTGCAGCCAACCGACACATCTCGCAGTCTACAATTTTCAAGCTGAATGCAGGATATTTTCTGGCCGGTTGATCCAAGTGATGAGGAGGGCGGAGGGAGGAGCAGTATGAATAGAAATGGTGCTATGGGGTGTGGGTGGGGGTGGGGAGGAGGAAGGGGGCAGGAGGAAGGAGGGTGTATGGATATGACAAAGGGCATGCAAAATCAGATGCCATAAATCTCGTGTTATCTTGTGTGTTGTTTTTATATTTGTACCTACTTCAGAACTGCCCCTGGCAAAGTGGATAACGCAACGGACTGCTGAACACAACGTCAAGGGTTCATTCCCCAATCATTGCAAAACAAATAAAATATGTGTGTGTGTGTGTGTGTGTGTGTGTGTGTGTGTGTGTGTGTGTGTGTGTGTGTGTGTGTGTGTGTGTGTGTGTGTTTCAGGTCAAGGTGACTCCTGTCTACATGTAAGCGTGTTATCAGCTCAAAAGGATGACAGAGGTCATACAGTCAGGGATTATCAACCTTATTGATGTATCATTAATAGTTTTCTCAAATTTGTTGACCAGCACAGTAAGCGTCTTTATCTCTCAGGTCAAATTGACACCAGGACATAAATTATTGTCAAAGTTAGCATATAGTACAATACATAGCAGAACTACAAAACATCATCGCTATTGTCCATCCCCTTTTTGATCATCACAGCATTGTGAAATGATTGCCCAATGTTCTGTAGCTCATCGTGTCCTCATTTCATGGTGATTTCAGTCCTGGTGGGTTGGAGGCTGATATGAGCTGTGTGGATGTATTAGGGCAGGAGCAACTCAGAAGATGGGAAAACTAAGATGAAAAACGAAAATGCCATATTTAAGGATGAACCACTGACATAACTTAGAGACGTGATTGTTCCCCTATTGTGCGACACAGGAGGTAGTCAATGTAATTCACAGAGCATGGTCCTCAGCCATTCAGTAAGCGTCATTCTGTCTTCTGTTGACCAACCAGACGTCCCCTTTCAACTGCCTGTAGCCAGCTGTTTCTGGTGCCAACGTCTCCTTCCCTGGTCTGTTAGCGTCCATTTATCATCTTCATTTGCAACTCTTGTTGGGGGGGGGGGGGGATTCTTAAGACATGCCCCATCCAGCAGAGGTGCAGTGTGCATATATATATATATTATATATATATATATATATATATATATATATATGTGTGTGTGTGTGTGTGTGTGTGTGTGTGTGTGTGTGTGTGTGTGTATACATATATGTATATGTTAGGTGTACATATGTATATATGTATAAAGACAGACAGATAGATAGATAGATAGATAGATAGATAGAGATAATTAGATTGATAGATAATTAGACAGATAATTAGATAGATAGATAAATAGATAGATAGATAGATAGATAAATATATAGATAGATAGATAGATAGATAGATATACAGATAGATAGATCGATAGATAATTAGATAGATAGATAGATAGATAGATAGATAGATAGATAGATAGATAGATAAATATATAGATAGATAGATAGATAGATAGATAGATAGATAGATAGATAGATAGATAGATAGATAGATAGATAGATAGATATATAGATAGATAATTAGATAGATAGATAAATAGACAGATATATTCTTTTGCTGTCTCAGGACTGTCATACCGGAATAGGCTTCCACTCTGTCTTCACTTAATACCTTCTCTTTCTACTTTCGAATCCAAATTAAAAACCCACCTCTTTTCCCAACAATGAATTAGACAACTACGTCATTCCCTCACTTTGTGTATTGTTTCAGTATTAATCAATTTCAGGTAGCCTTTGTTGATTGTATACAGATGCCTGGTGAGCGAGCGTGCATTCATTTGAATTGTCCAGATTTGGCGCCGTATAAACACTGTGAATAAATTGAATTGAATATATGTCTTGACACGTGGAGCTGTTGTCATCTGTCCCTGACCCCTTTATATGACACAACGTCATGCAGTTTAATACCGAGGATGTGACGTAAGTATCTAGAGTCAAGGACGTCCATGTTCGTCACCTGGATGGTCCTTACAGGCCACATTGTGCACCTGCACAGCAGCACTGATATCGTGTCCCATGTGTAGAGTCAAGGACGTCCATGTTCGTCACCTGGATGGTCCTTACAGGCCACATTGTACACCTGGATGGTCTTTACAGGCCACATTGTACACCTGGATGGTCCTTACAGACGACATTGTGCACCTGCACAGCAGCACTGATATCGTGTCCCATGTGTAGAGTCAAGGACGTCCATGTTCGTCACCTGGATGGTCCTTACAGGCCACATTGTGCACCTGCACAGCAGCACTGATATCGTGTCCCATGTGTAGAGTCAAGGACGTCCATGTTCGTCACCTGGATGGTCCTTACAGGCCACATTGTGCACCTGCACAGCAGCGCTGATATCGTGTCCCATGTGTAGAGTCAAGGACGTCCATGTGCGTCACCTGGATGGTCCTTACAGACCACATTGTACACCTGAATGGTCCTTACAGGCCACATTGTACACCTGCACAGCAGCGCTGATATTGAGTCCCATGTGTAGAATCTCAGTTTGATCCTCAAGGTAAAATTTCCTGATGTTCCATACTTTTCTCAGCAGGTTGAAGGCTGCTGCTGCTGTTGCAGTCCAGCATTTCGGTTCGTGGTCAAGGTCATTGATGTTGCTGACGGAAATGCAGAGTTTCATGAAGTTCACCACACCCTGAAAATTCATCTGGCCAATGAAGGTATCTGTTGGCACCTGATGCTTCTAACTCGACATGTGCTTGGTTTGTTTGGCATTAATGATAAGACCAATGTTTCCTGCATAACTGCTGATGTCAGCTACAAGCAATTGACATCTTGGGTCTTGCATGTAACAGAAGCTATGTTATTATCAAGGTCTTAATCAGAACTGTCAAACGTGACTTGAAAACACTGTTTTTATGGAGGCAGTTTCAACATACAACTGAGGTCTAATGGGACTGCTTTTGGTTCATGTCAAATAAATTGTGGTTATTACAGAACATAAAAATATACTATCGTAGAGGCAGAAATGACTTGAAGGCAAATCTTGCGTGTCGTGCCACTGTTTTGCATATTTGTTCCCTGCTCCATAAAAATACATGTCCGACGTACAGACGTACAGTGTCGAACGCCGAATTGCAGAGTGTAACTCGAAAAAAAAAATCTAAAGGGGACAGTTTCAATATGCAACTGATGTCTAACAAGGCTGTATTTCGCTTACATCAAATAAATTATGGTATTTACAAAGTACAAAAAATTGCCATCTTAGAGGTAGAGATTATTGGACAGACTTGAAGAGTGGGTGAAGACAGAGAGGATAGGACATGTACTTTTAGCAAACAAAGGATAGATTCGTATTGAGGGCCATGATCGCCAGTACCATGCGGCAGGGCACATGATGATGATGAGAGGAAGAAATCACATGGAGACAAATACTGCATGTGATACCACTATTTTTGTGATTTTTCTCCCTTACCTATAAAAAATTACAAGTTGATATTAATACACCGGGGTACAGTATCGAACATGGTCAGTTAAATTTGGTTCCCTTGACTTTGTCCTGTGTTTGAGGGGGTCAATAAATGAACAAGGACAACAGTCCAAGCATATTGAAGAGACAAATTCAACAACACTAAAATAGATCTCGTAAGAAAAGAGAGGGACAGAGGTAGATAGATAGATAGATAGATAGATAGATAGATAGATAGATAGATGGATGGATAGATATATAGATGGATAGATAGATAGATAGATAGATAATAGATAATAGATAGATAGATAGAGAGATAGATAGATAGACAGGCAGACAGAGAGAGAGAGAGAGAGAGAGACAGAGAGAGAGAGAGAGAGAGAGAGAGAGAGAGAGGTACGACACCCCCCCCAACACACCAACACACACACACATACACACACACACACACACACACACACACACACACACACACACACACACACACACACACACACACACATTCACACATATTCAAATGGATACTGACAGACAGACAGACATACAGACAGACAGAGACAGAGACAAAGACAGAGACAGAAAGACAGAAAGAGACAGAGACAGAGAAGCAGAGAGACAGAGAGAATGAGAGTGAGAAAGACAGAGTGAGAGAGAGAGAGAGAGAGAGAGAGAGAGAGAGAGAGAGAGAGAGAGAGAGACAAACGGAGACAGAGACAGAGACAGAGAGACTGATAGAAAGACAGATATAGAGAGAGATGTTTACTTTCACTTTAAACAAGCACAAAAGCGCGTCTAAACACGCGTGTGATTCAAAATGCGCTTCATCACAAATGCCATCAGATGAATAATTCAAAATAAACACACACAAATTCCATTACCCCGCATATGGCCTTAAGTGCGGGCAAAGTCTTGAAATTATATCCAGTTTACGTGTAAACACACACAAAACAGCAATGACAAATTCTGGAATCCTCTTTCTCACGTTTGTTACAAGGAAAACCTTCAGAGCTCAGAATTTAAATGTCTTTTGCTTGGCATAAGAACCACAAAATGCGATTATAAGACACAATTGGTTGTAATACGTTTCGGCAAATAAGAACGGTATATTTACAGATTATAGCACTTGGGCAGGTGTGTGTGTGTGTGTGTGTGTGTGTGTGTGTGTGTGTGTGTGTGTGTGTGTGTGTGTGGTGTGTGTGTAGAGAGAGAGAGAGATGAGAGAGAGAGTGAGAGAGAATGAGAGAGAGATAGAAGAGAAAGAGAGAGAAAGAGAAGAGAGAGAAAGAGAAAGAGAGAAAGACTGTGTGTCTGTGTGTGTCTGATTTTATCAAGATTTTGCGCTAATAAATATTGTAATTATTAATTATTATTATGTAGGTGAGTGTTTGTGTGTTTGTTTGTGTGTGTGTGTGTGTGTTTGTGTGTGTCTGTGTGTATGTGTGTGTCTGTGTGTGTAGGTGAGTGTTTGTGTGTTTGTGTGTTTGTGTGTGTGGTGTTTGTGTGTGTGTTTGTGTGTGTGTGTGTGTGTGTGTGTGTGTGTGTTGTGTGTGTGTGTGTGTGTGTGTATGAGTGTGTATGTGTGTGTGTGTGTGTGCGTATGTGTGTGGTGTGTGTGTGTGTGTGTGTGTGTGTGTGTGTGTGTGTGTGTGTGTGACTGAGAGAGAGTGTGTGTGTGTGTGTGTATGTGTATGTGTATGTGTGGTGTGTGTGTGTTCGATGTGTGTGTGTGTGTGTGCGTGTGTGTGTGTGTATGTGTGTGTGTGTGTGTGTGTGTGTGTTGTGTGTGTGTGTGTGTGTGTTGTGTGTGTGTTCACTTCTTTTAGTATCGTTTTCTGTGCCACTTAACGGCAACAAAAACTGGAACAGTTTATACACTACTATGATGATCATGCGGAAGATGATAATCACGATGCTATGAAGTTCCATCCATTATTGAGACTCCCTAACCAGGCTGTACTCGTTGCTAGCTATCATAACATACTCTTGTGTTCACCAAGCCCAAGAGATACAGACACCTGTGGTACTGGGCAGGAGATTTGAGCAACACCCAAAATGACCAGTCCGTGAAGTGGATGAGATTCGACTGTGTGGACCCAGCATGGTCAACTAGAAGTGTGTTGGAGTGATAAATCGTACAACACATTTGAAAGAACTAACAGCGGACTCGAACCTACAATCCTCCAGTCGTTAGTACGTTGTGCTAACCGCAACACCATGGCGACTGGTAAATATCAACAGTTACTGATCTAGAAGTCCACCTTATTGTCGCCAGCATCGATGACTATGTCTGCATACTTACATATCTGTACAAACAGAGAGATGGGCGGAAAGACAGAGAGGCACAAAGATAGAGAGAGGCAGAGACAGAGTGAGAGAGACAGAGGGAGAGGAGGAGGGAGAGGGAGAGAGAGGGGAAAAGAGAGAGAGAGAGAGAGCGTGGGAGAGAGAGAGGGAGATAGGCACAGAGAGAGGAGAGAGAGAGAGAAACAGACAGACAGAGATAGAGAGAAAGAGAGAGAGAGAGGACAGACAGACAGACAGACAGAGAGAGAAAGCGAGAGAGAGAGAGAGAGACAGACAGACAAACACAGAGAGAGAAAGAGAGACAGAGACAGAGAGACAGACACAGAGACAGACAGACAGACAGACAGACAGACAGAGAGAGAGAGAGAGAGAGAGAGAGAGAGAGAGAGAGAGAGAGAAACAGACAGACAGAGACAGAGAGACAGAGAGAGAGAGAGAGAAGGCCCCCGTCAATCAGTGCAGACTATACATGATGAGCCCCAGTGTCGTGACGAGTTGATTTGACGCCTCATATATATTCGTACATGATTAAGCAAGAACATTAATTTTTTACCCAAACAGAAGCGAACAATTGCGTATACGTTTCCTGTATCTTCCTTTAACTCCTTAAACAGTCCCTGAAATTCAGTTTCGTTTCGTTTGTAGGCAAGTACAGACATATTCTGCAACATGTAGCTGCGATAGTGACAACTGGACAACCAACGTCTGCCACGAGCACCACCTCAATAGCTTCTGCTGCAGTGCATAATAATAATAATAATAATAATTACAATATTTATATAGCGCAAAATCTTGATAAAATCAAATATAAGCGCTGAAACACACACACACACACGCACGCACGCACACACACGCACGCACGCACGCACACACACGCACTCACGCATACACACACGCACACACACATACGCACACGGCTATAAATGGGGAGAAAGAATAAAAGCAATTGAAAATTATAGAGAGCATATTATATACAATTATATATTGCAATGTGATTCCCCTCCGAGTGGAGACAGGCTGCAGAGGGGATTGAGTGAGGTCAGGATTTTATGCAGAGGAGAAAAGGTGAGTTTTGAGACCGGACTTGAAGGAGACAAAAGTAGGTTGCTGACGGACAGAGAGAGGAAGTTTGTTCCAGGAGAGCGGACCAGAAACAGAGAAGGCTCGTGGACCATAGGTATTGAGCTTAGTGCGTGGAAAGCGAAAAGTCAGAGGATCGGAGGCATGGCTACATCCTGGGCATTTCCTGTAAGGACTATGTGCCAAACATCGATGTCTTGGACCAGGCCAGCTCCTCAGTCATGTAGGCCTATGCCCTACTCACACAACAGTTACTGCACTGGCTTGGTCACGTCCGCTGAATCTGAGGCAGACTGTTCAAAATCATTTTTACGCGGAGAACGAGCAAATGAAGGCAAGAGTCCCGGCCCTACTGCAATCCCTATTTCTGAATCCTGGCCGCTACACTTTACCT
>JAPXFY010000018.1:78283665-78291165 GCA_030674185.1 Monoplex corrugatus
TTTGATTGTAGCATTCTGTATCATCTGTCATCCATAATTAGACGACTTCACTCTGGTACAGGACACATTTCATGAACAGGAAATGAAAATCGCACTATGGAAAATATGTTGAATAACGTTTTTACTAGGATTTTCATTGTTATCGTTTATGTGTTTGTACTTATATGTGCGTGAATACCATTATCTTCCGTATTTACCATGTACTTAATTGTTAGCTGAGAGACTGAGATATGATATAATTGTGTATTAATACCAAATGTATGTTGTGATACTAGAAGACAGACCGTCTATCTCTGTAGCATCTAACCAAGCTCGATGTGAGCAGACTGATGAAGCGTCTTGATTCTAATTTTGCAGCAATGGGGCTTTTCTCGTCAATACAAAAAATGTAACACTCTTAACTTTTGTCAATAAATACTGACCATTGTGATGTCGAAATGTAAGCTTGGTAAAAACAATCGCATATGTACGTTTATAAGTGGCATTCTGTCTTCTGTATATGGGTCAGTGAAAAGCTACTTTCGTTGTTTTCTATTTAGGGACTAACATTGAGTGCGAACGCACCTGACAGAACAGACCTCACAACAAAAAATGAGTGAGCAGGTGAAAGGATCATCGAACAATCATTGTGATCGCAAACATGACCAAAGACATTGATTGCAAAAACATCATGGCATACGAGGATGTCAAGAGTTTTCAAGGAGGATTATTGACAAACAAACCGACGGAAAATATCCGGAAGAGAGAAGAAAATAATGCTGGTAAACACAACAGCAGAAACAATGGCTCTTAGAAAGATGGCCTTCGGTAGATAGTGGAAACAATCTATTATTGACTAGTTCCAGTGTAGATTGAGACTGTATGATAAGGCTGTGTCCTACGCTTATATTTCAAGGGTGATGGGAGCCAGGCCCAAGACTAGAAAATTTAAGCAACAGCCTCAATGAAGTGGAAATGATTCGACTGTATGGCCCTATTTTTGTATTCCTATGACACCCATAGCATATTCTGTAGGTAGTAACTGACTGCGGAGGGCTACAAACAAATTAATAACGATTAGTTTGGTCTGATGGGATTCAGACTTACACATCATCCTCACAAACCTTATGTTCTTCACACTTACACACATCAAATAACTAAAGCTTACACACTGGGCATCACACTTACACACATCAAATAACTAAAGCTTACACACTGGGCGTCACACTTACACACATCAAATAACTAAAGCTTACACACTGGGCGTCACACTTACACACATCAAATAACTAAAGCTTACACACTGGGCTCACACTTACACACATCAAATAACTAAAGCTTACACATTGGGCGTCACACTTACACACATCAAATAACTAAAGCTTACACACACACAGGATGGTTTTATGTGAGGACTCTGAATACATATACCTAAGTTCTACCTAGAATAACAAATGGCCCATACCACACACAGGCCTTCATCAGAACAACAACATATGTTGGGTCAATGAACAGCCGTGTGACGGTTATTCTCCTTTATTGAGATAAATGTCACAGCCTGGAATCCCTTCCATGCCTCTATAAACACAGCGCCCTGCGTTCACATCAGGAGGGTATTGCTGATTTCCGTCATAGTCCGGAAAGAGTGATTTCTGCCTGGAGAGACGAGTGCACGTGAAGTTGGGTTCATCTGGTGGTCACTGTCAGCCATGCACTCAGAGGTCAGCACTATAAACACCAACGGTAGCACTAACAGTATGTCAGCTCAAGACCTGGACAGCTCATAGGTTTATGTGCAGGCTTAAGGCAAATGCCACGGTCACCATACACGTGGCACCTGTGACGTTAGTGCATATGGAATTCGTCCCAAGCGCAGTAAACAAACAAACAAACAAACAAACAATAATAGATAGATAGATAGATAGATAGATAGATAGATATATAGATATATAGATAGATAGATAGATAGATAGATAGATAGATAGATAGATAGATAATAAATAAATAAATAAATGAATAAATACACGAATGAGTAAATGAATGAATACACGAATGAGTAAATGAATGAATGAATGAATAACTGTACGAATGAATGAATGTACGAATGAATGAATGAATGAACCAACGAATGAATGAATAAATTAGCAAAATACTAAATTAATCCTATTTACTGGGACTGCTGCTGTTATGACCACATCCACACGTAGCCATCTACACTCCTAACATCACAGACGACAGGCTGATCAACACTGACGCTAAAAACTGATTGCTACTGGATTTCTGAGCCATCTACGTGACCAACAGCTGAACAGCAAATGTCCAACATATTCAACTGTTTTCGATTGCGGTTGGAGCTTCCATGACAAGTATTATTTAGATGTAGTTTTTTTGGTGGTGTTTATTTATATTTCTCTTCTTGTGTTCTTCTCTTTGATTTCCTGCTTGTTATTTTGTCAATAAATGTCTGTCTGATATCTAAAATGATCATAGAAATGTTTCGTGTTTGTTTTTTTTACGTGAAAATGTCAAACAGTTAGAGACGTCAGTCATTATGGAATAAAAGACAAGAAAGTGTCAAGCATTTTTATTTCATCGTTACATTCTGAAAGCAACATCAATCGAACTTAATGTTCGTTTAGAAGGAAGTCGTCTATTTGTCAAATTAGCAAATTATCAAAATAGCCCCAAATGGAAAGATGTCTTTACACAACAATTTCTATGTCTTCTATAATTTTAGTTTTTCAATCAATGCTGAATTTGTGTCACAGATTTGCTTAAACGAATTTTGAATTATTTAAGTCACTATCTCAATAATGGATGGTTCATTCATTGAGCTTCCTTTCTCCAAAAAGCAAATCACGTAGAGAAGTTGTGATGTTCCTGTTTTTTTTTTTTTTTTTTTTTTTTTCGTTTTCGTTTCAGGAAAAGCGTACATCATGTTTGTAGAGATGAATGTGAAAAGCTGACTTTTTCCCATAAATTACTCATTTCATAGGGTCTATTTTTTGTGTGAAAATAGTGTCCATGTATTCTTACAACAGTGTACTGTTAATGTGAGTAAACGTTTTGCTGGTTTGTAATTTGTTAAATGGCAAACATCTTGTGTGGACTGGTCATTTATTACAGTTGCAATAATGTAAAATCTGTGTGATTTCTGTGTCTGTATCTTTTGTTATCGTCAACAAATGTTTGGTTCTTTTATGTCACCCACTGATGTTTTCAGAGTTAAGTTTTGATATTGTTCAACTTCTACATTTCTACTTAACTAGTTGTTGTTTTTTCAAGATTACATTTGTGTCCAAATACGTGCCAGAAAATACGAAGTGGGGAGAATATTGCATGGTTTGATGGAATGCTTTGTGCAATTTTGTTGTACGATATTTATTCAGTCAGTTAGTTAGTTAGTTAGTTAGTTAGTTAGTTAGTTAGTTAGTTAGTTAGTTAGTTAGTTAGTTAGTTAGTTAGTTAGTTAGTTAGTAAGTTAGGTTTGATGGAATGCTTTGTGCAATTTTTTGTACGATATTTAGTCATCAGTCAGTTAGTTAGTTAGTTAATTAGTTAGTTAGTTAGTCAGTCAGTTAGTTAGTTAGTTAGATAGTGAGTGAATGAGTGAGTGAGTGAGTAAGTGAGTGAATGATGTGTGAGTTAATTAGTAAGTTAGTTACTTAGTCCGCCAGTCCGCCAGTCCGCCAGTCCGCCAGTCAGTCAGTCCGTCAGTCAGTCAGTCAGTCAGTCAGTCATACATTTCACACACGATATTATTTACTTATTTATTCATTTATTTTTATTCATTATTTCTATCAGTTTATCTATTTATTTATCTGTTTATTTGTTTATTTATTTATTTGTTTGTTAATTATCTATTTATTTCAATTAATTTAGTTATCTATCTGATTGCTTATTTGCTATTTGTTTAATTGTCTGTTTGTTTATTTATTTCATCTTATCATTATTATCCTTTTTTGCATACAATTTGACCGGGTGAGCTTAGAATCTTGGAATCTATGGAGCTACAGCGTCAACGGTGCAGTAAGTCAGACTTACAGAGAATGCAGCTGGTGTGATGTTTGTGTGTGCAGCCAACTGACACATCTCTCAGGCCACAAACTTCAAGCTGAATACAGGACATTTTCTGGCCGGATGACCCAAGTGATGAGGGAGGGTTGGGGTTGTGGAGAGAGGGGTATAGTTGTTGGGAGGAGACAGTTAAAGCAGCGGTAGAGTTAGGGAATAGGGTGGTGATGGCTGGCGGGTGTGTGTGTGTGTGTGTGTGTGTGTGTGTGGTGTGTGTGTGTGTGTTGTGTGTGTGTGTGTGAGTGTGTGTGTGTGTGTGGTGTGTGTGGTGTGTGTGTGTGTGTGTGTGTGTGTGTGGGGTGGTGTGGATGGTGTGGTGTGTGTGTGTGTGTGTTGTGTGTGTGTGTGTGTGTGTTGTGTGTGTGTGTGTGTGTGTGTGTGTGTGTGTGTGTGTGTGTGGTGTGGTGTGTGTGTGAGTGTGTGGTGTGTGTGGTGTGTGTGTGTGTGTGTGTGTGTGTGTGTGTGTGTGTGTGTGGTGTGTGTGTGTGTGTGTGTGTGTGTGTGTGTGTGTGTGTGTGTGTGTGTGTGTGTGTGTGTGTGGTGTGTGTGTGTGTGTGTGTGTGTGTGTGTGTGTGTGTGTGTGTGTGTGTGTGTGTGTGTGGTGTGTGTGTGTGTGTGTGTGTGTGTGTGTGTGTGTGTGTGTGTGTGGTGTGTGTGTGTGTGTGTGTGTGTGTGGTGTGTGTTGGTGTGTGTGTGGTGTGTGTGTGTGTGGGGTGTGTGTGTGTGTGTGGGGTGGGTGTTGGAAGACGGTGAGGGTACGGTATGAATGATAAACGGCAAGCGTAGTCAAGGAACCACAATAATCTTGTGCTGATTTATAGCTGTCCCCCCTCTCTCCAGAATTACCTTATGGATTATTTTCTATATTTACCAGCTCTGCTTCTTTCTCGCTGTGCGTGAGTCTCTGATTCTGGTGTGCATTTGTCATCCCTAAACTGGCAAAGCTATCAGGCAGACATCACGCTTGTATGAGACTCCTTTCATGGACATGAATCAAAAATCATGCATGCTGTGAAAAACAAATGTTCTGAATAGCATCACTCTCTCACATGACTATTATAATAGATTACTTGTACTGGTATCAGTTATCTGTCTATGTGCAGGTTCACTTCATGGTATTTTGTTGTTTATAATATGCACTTGAATGGGTTGTTATGAAACTGCAATGTCACTAAATATCAATGAACCAGATTCAAACACTTGCAGATAATCTAGAAAGTCGGAGGGGGACCTTCTGTGCCATTCATATCCAATTTTTTTTTCGTAACAACTCTTGTGAAAAATAAGGTATTATAAAAATAAATGTCAAGAACAAGAAACAGAAACGAAACAAAACAAAACGAAAGATAAAAACGTTTACATCATCAAACATGGTCATATCGAAAATGCCATGGCAATAATGTTCATAAGAAATCAGCAAAACGACAGAAACATGCTCATGTCCAGTGTACTTGCAGATGGGGTCGGAGGCAATCAACTGGGTTCCCTTCATTTTGTCATGTTGTGGAATACAGTGAAGGAACAGGCAGCAACAGCTTGAGTGAACCGAAGCCGTTATTTCAGTATCAGTCAAACGGACGTCGCAACATGACAAAGGCAGAGAGAGAGGGGGGGGGGGGAGAGAGAGGCAGACAGACAGACAGACAAACAAAGACAGAAAGAGAGAGAGAGAGACAGAGAGAGAGACAGAGACAGAGAGACAGAGAGAGAAAGAGAGGCAGGCAGACAGACAGACAGACAAAAAGAGAGAGAGAGAGAGAGGGGGGGGAGAGAGAGCGAGAGAGAGAGAGAGAAAGAGAGAGAGAGAGGCAGACAGACAGACAAACAGACAAAGACAGAAAAAGAGAGAGAGAGAGGGGGGGGGGGGGAGAGAGAAGCAGACAGACAGACAGACAAAGACAGAAAGAGAGAGAGACAGAGACAGAGAGCAGTTTTGCCCAAATTCCACCAGCACGTGACGTGTACCACCCGCGAAAACAAAACCCTAGATCACTGCTATACAACAATGGCAGGCGCCTATCGTTCTATCACTCGTGCGCCGCTGGGTCGCTCTGACCATGCCATTGTCTTTCTTGTCCCGTTGTATAGACAGCGTGTTAAGTCCATCAAGCCGCAAAAGAAAGAGGTCAGAAAATGGGACGAACAGTCAGTGATGTCACTTCAAGGGTGTCTTGCGTGTACGGACTGGGCCGTGTTTAAAAACGCCGCGGCTGATTTAGACCAGTACACAGATACTGTCACATCGTACGTTCAGTTCTGTGAGCAAATGTGTATACCGTCGAAAACGGTAACGGTTTTTGGAAACAGCAAACCTTGGTTCAACAGTAACATCCAAGCTAAGTTGAACACAAAAAACGAAGAATATATGATCTATTCAAGAAACCTGAAAGCAGCAAAGGAAAACAACTCAGAACAAAAAGTTGATAAAAAGAAACTAAATCAAGCAAAATACGATCTAGAAAAAGAAATCAGACAAGCTAAATCTAAATTCCGTTTGAAAATAGAACAGCAGTTTTCCTCCAACGACCCTAGGGCTGTGTGGAAAGGTCTCCAAGCTATTACTGAATACAAGAGCAAAGCAAAGCTTGATAACAACGACCCAGCACTCCCTGATCAGCTGAATGATTTTTATGCTAGGTTTGATCGGCTGAACACGACCCCTGTGCCCCAGTTGGACACCCTTGAGATCTGCTCCCCGCCTTTTGTGGTCCAGGAAGCAGATGTCAGGAGTCTGTTCAAACGCCAGAATGCCAAAAAAGCTTGTGGTCCCGATAATGTGTCATCCTCTGTTCTCAAAAACTGTGCTGACGAACTTGCTCCCGTTTTTTCTGATATTTTTAACAGCTCTCTCTCCCTATGTCAAATTCCATCCTGCTTCAAATCGTCAATCATTGTTCCTGTTCCCAAAAAGGCAAAAATCTCTTCATTGAACGACTATAGACCTGTTGCACTAACTTCTGTGGCAATGAAAGTTTTTGAACGTTTCGTCCTACGCTACCTGAAAACTGTGACAGACCCTCTAATGGACCCCTTTCAGTTCGCCTATAGAGCTAACAGATCTGTCGAAGATGCTGTGTCACTGGGCCTTCATTCTGTTCTAGAGCATCTTGAAAACCCAAATACCTATGCTCGTATTCTTTTCGTTGATTTTAGTTCTGCGTTTAATACTATTGTTCCCGCAAAATTGATAGCCAAGCTGACAGACTTAAATGTTGATGTTAGTGTGTGTCGCTGGATTTCTAATTTCCTGACCAACAGGCCCCAGGCAGTGAGAGTAGGAAACAAAATGTCAAAAGAACTTATCTTGAATACAGGTGCCCCTCAAGGATGTGTGTTATCTCCCTTGCTATTTACATTGTTTACCAATGACTTCCGTTCTAACTGCTCATCTGTGACTGTAGTCAAATTCTCTGATGACACCACTATGGAAGGTCTTATATCAAACAG
>JAPXFY010000018.1:78308665-78311165 GCA_030674185.1 Monoplex corrugatus
ATGTGAAAGGGAACTGAATGAAGCCAACACGGTCATCTGTCCACTGATGAACAGTTTAGAGGTATGATGTGAAAGGGAACTGAATGAAGCCAACACGGTCATCTGTCCACTGATGAACAGTATAGAGGTATGATGTGAAAGGGTGCCAATAAGGCCTGATTACTGGAACTGAATGAAGCCAACACGGTCATCTGTCCACTGATGAACAGTTTAGAGGTATGATGTGAAAGGGAACTGAATGAAGCCAACACGGTCATCTGTCCACTGATGAACAGTTTAGAGGTATGATGTGAAAGGGTGCCAATAAGGCCTGATTACTGGAACTGAATGAAGCCAACACGGTCATCTGTCCACTGATGAACAGTTTAGAGGTATGATGTGAAAGGGAACTGAATGAAGCCAACACGGTCATCTGTCCACTGATGAACAGTTTAGAGGTAATATGTGAAAGGGTACCAATAAGGCCTGATTGCTGGAACTGAATGAAGCCAACACGGTCATCTGTCCACTGATGAACAGTTTAGAGGTATGATGTGAAAGGGTACCAATAAGGCCTGATTACTGGAACTGAATGAAGCCAACACGGTCATCTGTCCACTGATGAACAGTTTAGAGGTATGATGTGAAAGGGTGCCAATAAGGCCTGATTACTGGAACTGAATGAAGCCAACACGGTCATCTGTCCACTGATGAACAGTTTAGAGGTATGATGTGAAAGGGAACTGAATGAAGCCAACACGGTCATCTGTCCACTGATGAACAGTTTAGAGGTATGATGTGAAAGGGTACCAATAAGGCCTGATTGCTGGAACTGAATGAAGCCAACACGGTCATCTGTCCACTGATGAACAGTTTAGAGGTATGATGTGAAAGGGTACCAATAAGGCTGATTACTGGAACTGAATGAAGCCAACACGGTCATCTGTCCACTGATGAACGAAAAACGCCTCTCCCAAACGAGCCATTACAAGTGCACTCTAGAATCTTCAGGTTTCTGGGTTTGTGGCGGATTTCTGTCTGTTTTATGACTGTCAGGAATTATTGCGCTTGAGGAAAACTGTCTTCCTGCCGTCCTGTGCCAGAGACAAGGAGACCTCTGGACGATTGATATCAGGGGGACTGTAGTTAATGCTGTCTTAGTGTTTGGATTTCTTGGTCAGTTGGTTCTTCATCTCTCTCTGTCTCTGTCTCTGTCTCTGTCTCTGTCTCTCTCTCTGTCTCTCTGTCTCTCTGTCTCTGTCTCTCTCTGTCTCTCTCTCTTTCTCTCTCTCTCTCTCTCTCTCAATCTCTCTCTCTCTCTCTCTCTCTCTCTCTCTCTCTCTCTCTCTCTCTCTCTCTTATATTTGTGTTATGCCTAATTCCGAGGTTATCAAAGCCCAGTTTAACCAGTCAGTCTTGTGGATGTTATTGGTGATGTTGTGTTGTTGTTGTTGTTGTCATTGATGTTGCTGCTCTTGTTGTTGTTGTTCTTCTTCTTCATCTTTTTGTTTCATCTTTTCTTTTCGTTTTAGTTTTTTTTTTCTCCGTTTCTTCTTGTTCTTCTTAATCTTCTTGTTCTTCTTGTTTTTCTTGTTTTTCTTGTTCTTGTTCCTGTTCTTGTTCTTGTTCTTGTTCTTGCTCTTGTTCTTCTTCAACTTCTTCTTCTTCTTCTTCTTCTTCTTCTTCTTCTTCTTCTTCTTCTTCTTCTTCTTCTTCTTCTTCTTCTTCTTCTTCTTCTTCTTCTTCTTCTCTTCTTCTTCTTCTTCTTCTTCTTCTTCTTCTTCTTCTTCTTCTCTCTGTTTTTTTCCTCTCGCTCTCATTTCGTTGTTGCTGCTGTGCCTTTCATCATTTAGATTCTGCTCTTCTCCCTGTACAATTTGAGAGTGAAACAAAAACAACAAGGTGCAGCTCGTGGTTACTAGCAAGTGAGAAGGTAGGCACTGGAATAAACAAACAAGCAAGCAAGCAAGCAAGCAAGCAAGCAGAAAACATAAACAAAGAAATGAGAACCCACAGAGACATAGATAAACAGGTAAACACAGACACAATCACATAAACGATCAACCGACAAAGCAAACTTCTCAAGGGACATTAGTTTTGTTGTTTTTATGGAGTGTGTAGTTGTGATGGAGCCAGCTATTACACACCGACACATCCATGGATATTATGTGTGTGCATTATCTGTGCAGGCACTTCCATAGATTTAGATGTGACATCAACAGACATGCCTGTGCAATTTTTGTGTTGTTAATGCCTTCACATGAATGATGACATACTAAAAGAAAAGAAATTTCATGCAAGCGTTCCTGAGATAGTGTGCACTGGACTTTTATCATACGTTTACTGTGGTGAAATCATACAGACATTCATGATCCATAACAATAACAACAACTAAAGTACATAAATGAGCTTGTGAATAACATAATGAATAAATACGAAAAAAAATTAAAAAAATGAATAACACTTAATGAATGTATGAATAAATAAATAAAAATGAATAGATAAATAAATAAACAAATAA
>JAPXFY010000018.1:78318665-78326165 GCA_030674185.1 Monoplex corrugatus
ACACACACACACACACACACACACACACACACACACACACACACACACACACACACACACACACACACACACACACACACACACACACACACACACACACACACACACACACACACAAAGAAAGACAGAAACAAAAAAAACAAAAACAAAAAAACAAAAATACCAAAGGAAATAAGAGGGAAGCAGGGATAATTTCAAATATCAACTAACATAACTCTTGAGAGTCACGGATTTATCTCCCATGTAGATTTCCTCAAACCCAACACAGTTTGCGCTACCCATTTCGCTAGCATAGACGCAGCCACAAAGCATAAAGTGGTAAGCTCACACACACACACAACAACAACAACAACAACAAAGGAATGTTCTGAGCTTACCACTTTATGCTTTGTGGCTGCGTCTATGCTAGCTGAATGAGTAGCGAAAACTGTGTTGGGTTTGAGAAATTCTACATGGGAGATAACTCCGTGACTCTCTTTAGTTATGTTACTTAGTTGATAAACAAACAAAATGTTTGGACATTGGAGTGTTTTCAAGAGGAATTCATCGAACTCTGACAATTCCATATGTGCTCCACCCAAAGCTGCTAAGAATTATGTAGTAGATTCCCTAAGCCTGCGCAAAATCCTATGCCTTGGTAAGGTCTTGGAATTAGGGAGGAGGGGGAAAAACTTTTGAAACACTAAGCTAACATCATCAGTATGATGGAAACTGTAGGCTGACAACACCAGAATGATGGAAACACTAAGTTGACACCACTATAATGATGGAAACACTAAGCTGACACCATCAGAATGATGGTGACACTAAGCTGACAACACCAAGAAAGATGGAAACACTAAGCTGACAACACAGAATGATGGAAACACTAAGCTGACAACACCAGAATGATGGAAACACTAAGCTGACACCATCAGAATGATGGAAACACTAAGCTGACACACCAGAATGATGGAAACACTAAGCTGACACATCAGAATGATTGGAAACACTAAGCTGACAACCATCAGAATGATGGAAACACTAAGCTGACACCATCAGAATGATGGAAACACTAAGCTGACACCAATATATATGATGGAAACACTAAGCTGACACCACCAAATGATGGAAACACTAAGCTGATACCACTAAATGATGGAAACACTAAGCTGACACCACAAATGATGGAAACACTAAGCTGACACCACTATAATGATGGAAAGACTAAGCTGACACCATCAGAATGATGGAAACACTAACTGACACCATATATAATGATGGAAACACTAAACTGACACCATCAGAATGATGGAACACTAAGCTGACACCACTATAATGATGGAAACACTAAGCTGACATCCATCATATGATGGAAACACTAAGCTGACACCACTATAATGATGGAAACACTAAGCTGACACCATCAGAATGATGGAAACACTAAGCTGACACCACTATAATGATGGATCACTAAGCTGACACCACTATAATGATGGAAACACTAAGCTGACACCATCAGAATGATGGAAACACTAAGCTGACACCATAAATGATGGAAACACTAAGCTGACACCATCAAATGATGGAAACACTAAGCTGACAAACACAGAATGATGGAAACACTAAGCTAACACATCAGAATGATGGAAACACTAAGCTGACAGAACAGAATGATGGAAACACTAAGCTGACACCATCAGAATGATGGAAACACTAAGCTGACAACACCAAATGATGGAAACACTAAGCTGACACCACTATAATGATGGAGACACTAAGCTGACACCATCAAATGATGGAAACACTAAGCTGACACCACTATAATGATAGAAACACTAAGCTGACACCATCAGAATGATGGAAACACTAAGCTGACACCACTATAATGATGGAAACACTAAGCTGACACCATCAGAGTGATTGAGACACTAAGCTGACACCACTATAATGATGAAACACTAAGCTGACACCATCAGAATGATGGAAACATAAGCTGACACCATCAAATGATGGAAACACTAAGCTGACACCACTATAATGATGGAAACACTAAGCTGACAGAAACAGAATGATGGAAACACTAAGCTGACACCTCAGAGTGATGGAAACATTAAGCTGACAGAACCAGAATGATGGAAACACTAAGCTGACACCATCAGAGTGATGGAAACACTAAGCTGATGAACCAGAATGATGGAAACACTAAGCTGACACCATCAGAATGATGGAGACACTAAGCTGACACCATTAGAGTGATGGAAACACTAAGCTGACACCATCAGAGTGATGGAAACACTAAGCTGACAACACTATAATGATGGAAACACTAAGCTGACACCATCAGAGTGATGGAAACACTAAGCTGACACCATCAAATGATGGAAACACTAAGCTGACACCATCAGAATGATGGAAACACTAAGCTGACACCATCAGAGTGATGGAAACACTAAGCTGACACCATCAGAATGATGGAAACACTAAGCTGACACCACCAGAATGATGGAAACACTAAGCTGACACCATCAGAGTGATGGAAACACTAAGCTGACAGAACCAGAATGATGGAAACACTAAGCTGACACCATCAGAGTGATGGAAACACTAAGCTGACACCACTATAATGATGGAAACACTAAGCTGACACCACTAATGATGGAACACTAAGCTGACACCACAGAATGATGGAAACACTAAGCTGACACCACTATAATGATGGAAACACTAAGCTGACACCATCACAGTGATTGAACACTAAGCTGACACACATAATGATTGAAACACTAAGCTGACACCATCAGAATGATGGAAACAATAAGCTGACACCATCAGAATGATGGAAACACTAAGCTGACACCACTATAATGATGGAAACACTAAGCTGACAGAAACAGAATGATGGAAACACTAAGCTGACACCTTCAGAGTGATGGAAACATTAAGCTGACAGAACCAGAATGATGGAAACACTAAGCTGACACCATCAGAGTGATGGAAACACTAAGCTGACAGAACCAGAATGATGGAAACACTAAGCTGACACCATCAGAATGATGGAGACACTAAGCTGACACCATTAGAGTGATGGAAACACTAAGCTGACACATCAGAGTGATGGAAACACTAAGCTGACAACACTATAATGATGGAAACACTAAGCTGACACCATTAGAGTGATGGAAACACTAAGCTGACACCATCAGAATGATGGAAACACTAAGCTGACACCATCAGAATGATGGAAACACTAAGCTGACACCATCAGAGTGATGGAAACACTAAGCTGACAGAATCAGAATGATGGAAACACTAAGCTGACACCACCAGAATGATGGAAAACACTAAGCTGACACCATCAGAGTGATGGAAACACTAAGCTGACAGAACCAGAATGATGGAAACACTAAGCTGACACCATCAGAGTGATGGAAACACTAAGCTGACACACATATAATGATGGAAACACTAAGCTGACACCACTATAATGATGGAAACACTAAGCTGACACCATCAGAATGATGGAAACACTAAGCTGACACCACTATAATGATAGAAACACTAAGCTGACACCACAGAATGATGGAAACACTAAGCTGACACCACCAGAATGATGGAAACACTAAGCTGACACCATCAGAGTGATGGAAACACTAAGCTGACAGAACCAGAATGATGGAAACACTAAGCTGACAGCATCAGAGATGATGGAAACACTAAGCTGACAGCACCAGAATGATGGAAACACTAAGCTGACACACAGAATGATGGAAACACTAAGCTGACAGAACCAGAATGATGGAAACACTAAGCTGACACCATCAGAGTGATGAAACACTAAGCTGACAACAGAATGATGGAAACACTAAGCTGACACCACAGAATGATGGAAACACTAAGCTGACACCATCAGAATGATGGAAACACTAAGCTGACACCATCAGAATGATGGAAACACTAAGCTGACACCCAAAAGTGATGGAAACACTAAGCTGACAGAACCAGAATGATGGAAACACTAAGCTGACATCATCAGAGTGATGGAAACACTAAGCTGACACCACTATAATGATGGAAACACTAAGCTGACACCATCAGAATGATGGAAACACTAAGCTGACACCATCAGAGTGATGGAAACACTAAGCTGACAGAACCAGAATGATGGAAACACTTAGCTGACAGAACCAGAATGATGGAAACATTAAGATGGACAGCCAACACACCAGGTTTTAATGTTGCAGGGTGGAGTTGACCTGAGGACATCAGATGTGGAGTCCATGGCTCTACTAAAAGAACCAACAAGCCCTGGGCTGGTTTCTCTTCAATAAATGAGAAATTCTTTCGCCTTTTACGAAGAAAAACAAAAAGGTCAGGACGTCAGGCATGTCATTAAAATAACAATCGCCTAAAGAAGAAAACCAACAATAACATGGCAATAGATAACAAGCATACAATCAAACAAACAAAACTATTGGTGTTGATGGAACGTGTTTTTTTGTGTGTGTTTTTTTTATTTTTTGGGGGGGGGGGGGGGATTGTCATCAGATTGTCATTACATTCCTTTGTTTTTTTCAAGTGGCATATGAATAGAATTCATACAGCATCAAATCGTGAATAAGTAAGTATACATTCTATGTGTTCGTTCACACTCTGTCTACAACCTCTGTCTGTTAGTACACGATGGTATTTTCTGTGCTCATTTTTACGGTTCAGTAGAACTCTCTCTCTCTCTCACACACACATACACACACATACACACATACACACACACACACACACACACACACACAGAAAGAGGGAGAGACAGACAGACATACAGAACAGAGAGAGAGGGAGGAGAGAAAGAGAGAGAGAGAGAGAGAGAGAGAGAGAGAGAGATGGGGGAGGGAGCAACATAAACAGACAGAGAGAGAGAGGGACATAGAAAGAGAAAAAGAGAGAGAGAGAGAGACAAAGACAATGACAGAGACAGAGGGACAGACGGACAGAGACAGAGAGACAGAGATATAGTAATAGAAAGAGAGACAGAGAGAGAGAAAGAGAGAGAGAGGCAGACAGACAGAAACAAAAACAGACATAGAAAGAGAGAGAGAGAGATAGAGAGAGAGAGAGAGAGAGATAGACAGACAGACAGAAACAGAGAGACAGACAAAGACACAGAGAAATAGACAGAGAGACGGAGAAACAGACGGACAAAGACAGAGAGACACAGAGAGAGGCAGAGAGACAGAGAGACAGACAGACACACAGAGAGAGAAAGAGAACGACAGAGACAGAAAAAAGAGGCAGAGAGAGAGAGAGAGAGACAGACAGACAGACAGACAGAGAAAGAGAGAGAAAGAGAGAGAGAGAATGAGAGAGAGCGACAGAAAGAAAGAAAAAGAGAAAGAAAGAAAAGACAGAGATAAAGAGAGAGACATACAGACAGAGAGAGACAGACAGACAGACAGACAGACAGACAGAGAGAGACAGACAGAAAGAGAGAGAGAGAGAGAGAGAGAGAGAGAGACAGACAGACAGACAGAGAGAGAGAGACATACAGACAGACAGACAGACAGATAGAGAGAGAGAGAGAGAGTCTGGCTGAAAGGTTTACAGACAGAAATGTCAAAGGTTACCAATATGGCTTTGATTGCCGAAAGCTGAATTAAGCCACCAAAGCCATTTGTGGCAATGAAAAAGGAAAACATTTTCCAAATGAGCCAATAGAAGCATACTCAAGGTAAGTTTTGGATCTGCGTGTTACTACCGATTCCGTCTTTTTACTACTGGTAGAAACAGTGTGTCTGGAGAATTTTAGTTTTTGTTTTCATTTTCACAGCCTACATTGGTGATAAGGCGATTCCTATTAACTATCAGCCTTTCGTTCATGAAGTGTGTGTATGTGTGTGTGGTGTGTGTGTGTGTGTGTGTGTGTGTGTGTGTGTGTGTGTGTGTGTGTGTGTTGTGTGTCTGTCTGTGTGTGTGTGTGTCTGTGTGTGTGTTCGTGTGTACGTATGTGTATGTATACGTGAATGTGTGTGTGTGTGTGTGTGTGTGTGTGTGTGTGTGTGTGTGTGTGTGTGTGCTGTGTGTGTGTGTGTGTGTGTATGTGTGTGTGTGTGTGTGTGTGTGTGTGTGTGTGTATGTGTGTGTGTGTGTGTGTGTGTGTGTGCGTGTGTGTGTGTGTCTGTCTGTGTGTGTGTGTCTGTGTGTGTGTTCGTGTGTACGTATGTGTATGTATACGTGAATGTGTGTGTGTGTGTGTGTGTGTGTGTGTGTGTGTGTGTGTGTGTGTGTGTATGTGTGTGTGTGTGTGTGTGTGTGTGTGTATGTGTTGTGTGTGTATGTGTGTGTGTGTGTGTGTGTGTGTGTGTGTGTGGTGTGTGTTGTGTGTGTGTGTTCGTGTGTACGTATGTGTATGTATACGTGAATGTGTGTATGTGTGTGTGTGTGTGTGTGTGTGTGTGTGTGTGTGTGTGTGGTGTGTGTGTGCGTGCGTGTGTGTATGTGTGTGTATGTGTGTGTGTGTGTGTGTGTGTATGTGTGTGTGTTTGCGCGCGCGCGCACGTATGTGTGTGTACGTGTGATATCTGTATCGTTTTGATTTTTTTTAATTCTTCTTTATATTGAGAATAATCATCCATTTCATCAAACATCATTATTGATAGCTTATTTCATTTATTTGTTTATCTGTTCATTTATTTATTTATTTATTGGTTGATTGATTGATTGATTGATTAATTGATTGATTGACTTATTTAGTTAGTTAGTTAGTTAGTTATTGATATTTATTTATTTATTTGTTTATTTATTCATTCGTTTATTCGTTTGTATGTATGTTTGTTTGTTTGTTTGTTTCTTTCTTTCTTTCTTTCTATGTTTTTTCCTTTTAATTGCGTATTTATTTTTCATTACTTTAATTTTACTTTTATTTCTATCTATTGTTTATTTTTCTTTTTTGTATATGTTTTATTCAATTGTTCTATTCCCTTTGTTTGTTCGCCGTTTCAACCTCAGTGTCGCATTTCGTGCTCTCAGGGACAATGTGTAATCAGCTGTCTTCCCCTTCTCTTCCTCTGTTGTTCTCTGTCCTTGCCCTGGTTGTTTACAATGCAGTTTTGGTTTTGTTATTTCCTGTTTCAGTATCAAAAGGATATTTAATTTTTGTGTTTAATTCTTAAGTTATTCAGATTTACTCATCTGATCACTCGATTTCTTTCTTTCTTTCTTCATTTCTGTCTTTCTGTTTTCTTTCTTTCTTATCTTTCTTTTGTTCTTTTTTCTTTCTTTCTTTCTTTCTTCTTTCTTTCTTTCTTTCTTTCTTTCTTTCTTGTTCCAGATATCTGTCGTCTTTTCTTTGTCGTCTTCCTGCTTCTCCTTTATCTTCATTTCCACCACCCCCCACCCCCGTCTCATCTTCATCTTCTCTTCCTCTTCTCTCATCTTTGTTTTCCCTTATTCTCTTTCCGTGTATCATTCTTTTATTTCTTCTTCTCCTCGTGTTGTCCCTCCTCTTTCTTCACATTTACTGTCATT
>JAPXFY010000018.1:78331165-78333665 GCA_030674185.1 Monoplex corrugatus
AAAACAATGTAGAAGTAATGTTACAGAAAACAATGACTGTAGAAGTAATGTTACATAAAATAATTTAGAAGTAATGTTACAGAAAACAATGACTGTAGAAGTAATGTTACAGAAAACAATGACTGTAGAAGTAATGTTGCAGAAAACAATGTAGAAGTAATGTTACAGAAAACAATATAAAAGTAATGTTACAGAAAACAATGATGTAGAAGTAATGTTACAGAAAACAATGACTGTAGAAGTAATGTTACAGAAAACAATGTAGAAGTAATGTTACAGAAAACAATGACTGTAGAAGTAATGTTACAGAAAACAATTTCAGTAGAAGTAATGTTACAGAAAACAATGACTGTAGAAAATGTTCAGAAAACAATGACTGTAGCAAATGTTGCAGAGAAGATTACCGTAAACAATGATTACAGAACAAAGACTGATACAATCATATAGTGGTTCAGATAAAAAGCGCATTTCTATCCAAGTTAGTTTTAATGTAAATCACAGTATTTTGTTTACAGACGAGCAAACAAACACGCAGAAAGAAAAAGAAAGAGAGAAGAGAGAGAGAAAAGAGAGAGAAGAGAAGAACAGACAGACAAATGAGAAGAAAGAACAGAAAACAAGAGAAAGTAAAAGTAAGAGAGAAGAATGAGAGAGAGAAGTTAGAGAGGAGAGAAAAGAGAAGAAGAGAAAAACGTAATAAACAAACAAACAAAAACAAAAACAAAAAACAATAAATAAAAGAAAAACAATTGAATGAAATGATTGCTTCATTCTGAAATTCATTAATAATTTATTAAAAAGCAAGTTCTTTGAACAGAGTGCTTGTCCAGATATATGGCAATTAATTGTAAATTTTATTTCAGAGCATACATCTGTGTGTGACAATTCCCTGGAAATATCATTGTAGCAGACATTTCCTGAAAAACACAATGTATAAAGTTGTAATGTTACAGAAAACAATGGAAGTAAGTTACAGAAAACAATGTAGAAGTAATGTTACAGAAAAACAGAATAGAAGTAATGTTACAGAAAAAATGTAGAAGTAAGACAGAAAAAAGTAGAAGAATGTTACAGAAAACAAGATAGAAGTAAGTACAGAAAACAAGATGTAAGAAGTAATGTACAGAAAAAGAATGTAGAAGTAATGTACAGAAAACAATGTAGAAGAATGTTACAGAAAAAATGAAAAAGTAATGTTACAGAAAACAATGTAGAAGTAATGTTACAGAAAACATTGTAGAAGTAATGCTACAGAAAACAATGTAGAAGTAATGTTACAGAAAACAATGTAGAAGTAATGTTACAGAAAACAATGTAGAAGTAATGTTACAGAAAACAATGTAGAAGTAATGTTACAGAAAACAATGTAGAAGTAATGTTACAGAAAACAATGACTGTAGAAGTAATGTTACTAGAAAACAATGACTGTAGAAGTAATGTTACAGAAAACAATGACTGTAGAAGTAATGTTACAGGAAACAATGTAGAAGTAATGTTACAGAAAACAATGACTGTAGAAGAAATGTTGCAGAAAACAATGTAGAAGTAATGTTACAGAAAACAATGACTGTAGAAGTAATGTTACAGAAAACAATGTAGAAGTAATGTTACAGAAAACAATGTAGAAGTAATGTTACAGAAAACAATGACTGTAGAAGTAATGTTACAGAAAACAATGACTGTAGAAGTAATGTTACAGAAAACAATGTAGAAGTAATGTTACAGAAAACAATGTAGAAGTAATGTTACAGAAAACAATGATCTGTAGAAGTAATGTTCAGAAAACAATGACTGTAGAAGTAATGTTAACAGAAAACAATATAGAAGTAATGTTACAGAAAACAATGTAGAAGTAATTTACAGAAAACAATGACTGTAGTAGTAATGTTGCAGAAAACAATGACTGTAGAAGTAATGTTACAGAAAACAATGACTGTAGAAGTAATGTTACAGAAAACAATGTAGAAGTAATGTTACAGAAAACAATGACTGTAGAAGTAATGTTACAGAAAACTATGTAGAATAATGTTACAGAAAACAATGTAGAAATAATGTTGCAGAAAACAATGACTGTAGAAGTAATGTTACAGAAAACAATGTAGAAGTAATGTTACAGAAAACAATGTAGAAGTAATGTTACAGAAAACAATGTAGAACAATGTTACAGAAAACAATGTGGAAGTAATGTTACTGAAAACAATGACTGTAGAAGTAATGTTACAGAAAACAATGTAGAAGTAATGTTACAGAAAACAATGACTGTAGAAGTAATGTTACAGAAAACAATGTAGAAGTAATGTTACAGAAAACAATGTAGAAGTAATGTTACAGAAAACAATGTGGAAGTAATGTTACAGAAAACAATGTAGAAGTAATGTTACAGAAAACAATGACTGTAGAAGTAATGTTACATAAAATAATTTAGAAGTAATGTTACAGAAAACAATGACTGTAGAAGTAATGTTACAGAAAACAATGACTGTAGAAGTAATGTTGCAGA
>JAPXFY010000018.1:78341165-78343665 GCA_030674185.1 Monoplex corrugatus
TTTTCTTCTCTTTTTAATAAGTACCATACTGTTTAGAAAACTGTTGAATTTAAACATATGCAAGTACCAGTCAAATGCAGAGCATTGCACGCTGTGGAAAAAAAAAAGCATATATCCGAAGTTTTGGGAAAAAGCAATCAAAAGAAGATACAATGACCTGATTACATAGAACTAAACAAAATTAATAGTTAATAATAAAATAAACACTTTATTAATCGATTTAGCTAGCACACTTAACATAAACAATGACCATCTTAGAGAGAAGAGTGGCAGAATGGTTCAGACGTTCGCCTGCCAATAACTAAACTCGAGGCTCCAGGGTTCGCTCCCTGTACAGGCCTCGACTTTTCTCCTGAGTTTGACTGGAAAATCTAACTGAACGTCTAGTCCTTCCGAAGGGGACGAACAACCAGTCGGACCCCTGTGCCTTCTGACTGTGCACGTTAAAGATAACACCACAGTTGAAAATCGTGAAGAGCAGGGCATTGCCCGCTACCCTGGTATCAGACAATGGAGAAATAAGTTGATTTTCCAGGTTCCACCACTTAAAGATTAATTAACTTCTTGCCTTTCTGAAGTCTTGGTTAAAATATATGACCTTATCACTGAGTCATCAATTGTGTCTTTTTACCAAACACAAACGTGTTTGATGTTTTGCTAAATGTTCTATCGAAAAAAGTGGCTGGCTGGAACACCGTTTACGCTAATTGTACGCATAAACGCA
Source organism: Monoplex corrugatus (assembly GCA_030674185.1). Classification (NCBI taxonomy): domain Eukaryota; kingdom Metazoa; phylum Mollusca; class Gastropoda; order Littorinimorpha; family Ranellidae; genus Monoplex; species Monoplex corrugatus. Next base: position 78,341,890 of record JAPXFY010000018.1, read on the forward strand.
TAAACACACAGACACACAGACACACACACACACACACACACACACACACACACACACACACACATACATACATACACACACACGCGCGCGCGCGCGCACAAACACACACACGCAACCACGCATATATACATATATATCTATATCTATATGTATGTATGTCTGTATGTGTGTATGTGTGTATGTATGTATGTATGTATGTATGTATGTATGTATGTATGTATGTATGTATGTATGTACGTATGTATGTATTATGTATATACGTATGTATAAATGCTTGTGTGTATATTAGTCTATCTATCTATCTATCTATCTATCTATCTATCTATCTATATATATATATATATATATATATATATCTATCTACCTATCTATCTCTCTATCTCTCTATCTATCTATATATACATATATATATAAACACATGTATACGTACACATATATGCATATATACATATATATATATATAATATATATATATATAGAGAGAGAGAGAGAGAGAGAGAGCGAGAGAGAGCGAGAGAGAGCGTGAGAGAGAGAGAGAGAAAGAGAGACAAAGAGAGCGAGAGAGAGCGAGAGAGAGAGAGAGAGAGAGAGAGAGAAAGAGAGAGCGAGAGAAGAGAGAGAGAAAGAGAGAGAGAAAGAAAGAGAGTGAGAGAGAGCGAGAGAGAGCGTGAGAGAGAGAGAGAAAGAGAGACAGAGAGAGCGAGAGAGAGCGAGAGAGCGAGAGAGAGAGAGAGAGAACGAGAGAGGAGAGAGAGGGTGAGAGAGAGAAAGAGAGAGAGAGTGAGAGAGAGAAAGAGAAGAGAGAGAGAGAGAGAGAAAAGAGAGAGAGAGATATTTTTAAAATGCAGTGAATCCATGTCAATCCTACCCAAAGGCTGTATTTTCACAAATAATGACCAAAAAAAAAAATTTATATATATATATATAGCTAGTTAGTTTGTTTTGTTTTGTTTATATCATTTACTCTTTGCAGGGTGTTCTTTGTTGCTGCTGCTGCTGTGATTGTTTTGGCAATATTGCTGGTTTTCTTATTGCTGTTTCTCTCTTTCTCTTTCAGCTCAAGTTTTTCTACCACAGCTGGAAATTAGCATGCGTGCCAAGAAACTTTTTATTCTTTCTGCAACATATTTTCAGCATTCTCTCCACTTGGCTTTTTGTGTCAGCTTTACTGAGAAGAACTCGTAACTTTCAACGCTAGTGCCTACTGATGTTAAAAGCAAAGACATAAATACATTTGTGGTACTTCTTGCCTTTGTTTTTTGTCTTGCTTTATGTGCTTTTCTTTTGCTTGTTTGTTTGTTTCTTACTTTTTTCTTTTCTTTTCTTTTCTTTCTTTCTTTCTTTTCTTTCTTTTCTTTCTTTCTTTCTTTTCTTTCTTTCTCTCTGTCTGTCTTTCTTTCTTTGTTTTCTTTTCTTTTCTTTTCTTTCTTTCTTTGTTTTCTTTTCTTTCTTACTTCTTTGCTTTTTTTCAATCCAGCCATATAACAGCCACTGACATTGTCCAGTGCATGGGTGGCATGGTGGTGCTGTAGAGTAAATCATTTTCATTTTATTTATCCACAACTCACATCCAAACCATGATGACATGGTGAAGTGACAATTCATTTTGTTCCCCAGCAGAATGCCAACTATACAAACAGTACTCCACATCAAAATTGCAAACGCTGGAACCAGCATGCCGATTTTCTGTCATGTTTTCCTTTCCTCTCAAATTCTAGCAACACATTTTCCATAAGCTTACAAAATATTCAAGAACATACAGAAAAAAAACATAGC
>JAPXFY010000018.1:78373665-78391165 GCA_030674185.1 Monoplex corrugatus
GGACATCATGGGTTGACTACAAACAGGAACAAGCACAGGTATACAGAGATATGTGATTTAATATCACGTCAACTATACGAAATCAAAAACAAGTGTGACTGCCACGGTTCAAGCAAACAGGAAACATTAAAAAAAAAACACAGGAAAATAGAAGCAGAAGGCGTATTTAACACAACCAGACAAGACAGACGCACACAAACACCAAACACAAAACATAGGAGTCCTTTTCTCACACTGGACCAAACAGCAGGGAAGTTTCAGTCGTTTACTCCTAATGTTGTATTTGGTGTTTGTTTGTGATCGTACGCTTGACAAAGGCCAGTTGGCCGAAAATTTGCGCCTGTCTTGACGGTTGTATCAAATACACGTTCTGATTCTTTTTTTTTTTTTTTCTGGTTCCTGTTTGCTTGAACGCGGGCAGTCACACTTGTTCTGAATTTAAGAGAAAAAAACAACAACACGAAAAAGGAATCAGAGCATGTATTTAATACAACCAGACAAGACAGATGCTGGAAGTGGAATCCTCACAGCCTCAATAGCCTGGTCAGCTCAGCAGCCATACTTTCTAAATGTAAGACATCAGTATTGAAACGAGTCGTAATATCCGGGATAAACCTCGCTGCGTGATTATTTTGAAGAAGTTTCCCTGCAAGATTACAGCTGATTCCATGCATCCCTTCTTTCCTCTTTTCACCTGGATAAACTCAGATCTGGAACTCTCCCTCCCCGTTGCTGAAAGGAGCAAAAACTGTGATGCGTCACGCGGTGTATACACTTCCCTTAATGGCCTCCAGCGCAAATATTCTCCGGCATGCATTCCATTTATATGGAAATGACCTGCAAGTGCTCTTGAATGTTTATTTATGCAGCCGCAATGTTTTGCCAACATATCTTCAGTACTTGTGACAGAGTGGGATTTAAAAATTGTCTCAGTTTATTTACGATGCATATTAGCCACAAGTTGTTCCTTCTATTTTTACATGTGTGCATTTGCACGGTGAATGTTTAAAGTACATTTCCGTGAATCTTTCCCAGCTTCCAATAGTTGAAAGGAGAAAAGTATGGAACTGGTCCATAGGCAGTCCACGTTTCCTTAACCCTTTAACTCCTGGTCCTTGTCCACCAGCATCCTGCATTGCCAACCATGCTAGCAAAGCAAATTAAACTGGTGGATAGGGCAAGGGAGTCAAAGGGTTAATTTTCTGCAATTGGTGGATAGGATGCAGGAGTCACAGGGTTAACTATAGAGCAATGCCACAAAGAAGTTTCCCACAAATCAGAAAACTTTTTTCTTCCCATCATAATGTGACTTGCCATGTCACTATTGATGACACTGGTGTCAGTGACCTATGACACTTTGACCTGTGTGGTGACGTGTCTCAATCTACCAAGACTGACACTAAACAGACCAGCTCACCAGCTGGATGCCAGCCATGCTACCGTTCATTCCCCCATCAATATTTCTTGATGCGATTACCAAGGCAGGACCCCCATTCCTGTCATACCGTTATAAAAAGAAAGGCAGATGAAACTGTCAGGCAAGGGAGACAATGTGTACGTGCGTGTGTGTGTGTGTGTGTGTGTATGTGTGTGTGTGTGTGTGTGTGTGCGTGTGTGTGTGTGTGTGTGTGTGTGTGTGTGTGTGTGTGTGTGTGTGTGTGTGTGTGTGTGTGTGGTTGTTGTTTAAAGAGAGACAGACAGACAGATAGATAGACAGACTGAGACAGAGACAAAAGAGACAGACAGACAGACAGACAAACAGACGGACAGACAGATTGACAGACATGCGGACATATAGAGAGACACAGAAATAAAAAAAGAGGAGAGAGAGAGAGAAAGGAGAGGAGAGAGAGAGAGAGAGGGGAGAGAGAGAGAGATAGAGAGACACACACATACAGACAGGACAGACAAGCATACATACAGACAGACATAGAGAGAGAGAGAGAAACACACACAGGGCAGACAGATAAGGATACAGACAGACAGACAGACATATAGTGAGACACAGAAAAAGCGGAGAGAAAGAGAGAGAGACGGAGAGAGAGAGAAGAGAGAGAGAAAACAGACAGACATACAGACAGACAGACAGACAGACAGTCAGACAGATGGAGACAGAGACAGAGAAAGACAAAAACAGAGAGTCAGAGACAGAAAGACATAAAGAAAGACAGAGAAAAAGACACAGATCACGAGAGAACAGACATACCTGTTGTTGGTGACAGCACAGGACCACAGCACATGCAAAAGAACAGTAAAAACACGTCAGACATTATCTAGTTGTTATTAAAGTGTGTTCAATATTAAGACATGCTTACATTTGTGTATGTGCCATGACACAAAATCAATATGTATCATTATATGTATGTATGTAAAATATGCAAAACATCATGAGAAGCCTAGAAGAAGACCCTGGATTAAAGGTTGGAGGGAAAATGATAAACAACATTCGTACGCAGATGACACCGTGCTAATTGCAGAAAATGAATGGGACCTACAAAACCTTGTGAATATACTAGAAAAGAAAGCAAAAGTAAGGGCTGGAACTAAACAGCAGGAAGACTGAAGTCATGGTGATCAGTAAAAAACATGAAATCCCCTCATGCAAAATAACAGGAAATGGCACAACCTTGACACAGGTTGATAAATTCAAATACATGGGAACGGTCATTTCATCACACGGCAGATGCACATCAGAAATAGCCGGCAGAATCGGCCAAGCCAAAACAGCATTCAAGAAGATGACAAGCATTCTTACCAACAAATGCCTATCAATTAGCATCAGGAAGAGAGTTCTTGAATGTTATATAGAACCAACACTGTTGTACGGATGTGAGGCGTGGACAGTCAACAAGCAAAGCCAGAACAAGATTGAGGCAGCCGAGATGTGGTTTCTCAGAAGAATGTTGAGAGTTCCATGGACATCAAAGAAAACAAACGAGACAGTCTTGATGGAGACAGATACAAGTAGATAACTCATAAGGAAGATTAGGAAAAGACAAGCAACATTTATAGGCCATTTTATGAGGAAGGGGGATTTGGAGCACCTGGTCACAACGGGAAAGCTGGAGGGAAAGAGAGCACCAGGTAGACCCAGTGAGAAAATGCTGGACGGACTTGCAGAGTGGCTGGGGATGAGGAGGGTGGGGGAGATGCTGGGGGCAACGAGAGATAGAGATGGTTGGAAGTCCATGATCGCCAACGCCATGCGGCAGGGCACCTGATGATGATGATGATGATGATGTAAAAAAATCCCCCATTGCATTATTTTAACTTAAGCTACTCATCTATGATATACATTATTCATTCCATATATGTAACTGTACATTGAACATTGAATCATTGTTGCATGTTTCGACACTGTCGTGTCTACATTTCAAAGAAAAGAAACCTCTGAGCAAGCGTAATAAACGTAATGTGTATATTCTAGACATTTTCCTGTTGTCTGTCACTCTCTTTGTTTGTATCTTGTTCCTTTGCTTCCTGTCATTTTCTGCCTTGCTGGTCCATTCACCTGTATGTCTTCGATAAAGTCTTACGTACTTTTTCTTTGGACTGGCAGTGCGCACATGTAGGCCTACTAAGTGCATTTTTAGCTCAAGAGAAATGAGATATGCGGAAGCAATTTTAGATAATCTGGGCCCGTTTTTGTCTGTTTTAGAGTCCTAAGTTATATTCAAATTTGTATCCAGGTTTGTTTCCTTACTCCCCTGTGCGGTAAATTGGCCGGCTTGGTCAACGCCAGTGGCATTTCTTTAGATTATGTACGTGAATGTATTCATATGTGTGCTTAATTGTCTTTTCCTTTTTTGTTGTTGAAGAAATGATGTTCTGAAACGGTTATAGCCTTGATATGGTTCTAAGCAGTCGGCTGGGCTTTAAACAAAAATCACAATAACAATAACAACATTAGCGTCTTCCTTCCCCCTCCCGATTGTCACTTGTCAATACTGTTTTCTTATGTTTGATCTTTATCTTTATCAACTACAAAAACACCGGCCTGCGATTTGTTTTTCGTTTAATCCCACAAAATCCACTGAATGAGAGAAAAACAAACAAGCGAGCAAGCAACCAAACAAACAGCCAAACAAACAAACAAACAAACAAACAAACAAACAAACAAACACAACAAAACAAAGCAAACAGAAGGGATTTATTTCCCCCTTGCACTTAACCCTTTGACTCCGGCACCCTATTCATCAACTACAAAAACTTAACCCTTAGACTCCCTCAACCTGTCCACTAGCTTCCTGCAGGAAGCTGGTGGAGAAGGCGAGGAAATCAAAAGGTTAAAAGTTGTTGCTTTGCTTGCATGGTGGGCAGTACATGATTCTGATGAACAGGCCACGGGAGTTAAGGGTTAAGTGGTAGTCTAAGTACATGTACTGGTAGTTCTGATGACACAATACATGTACTGGTAGTGATGACACAATACATGTACTGGTAGTTCTGATGACACAATATATGTACTGGTAGTTCTGATGACATAATACATGTACTGGTAGTTCTGATGACACAATACATGTACTGGTAGTTCTGATGACACAATACATGTACTGGTAGTTCTGATGACACAATACATGTACTGGTAGTTCTGATGACACAATACATCTACTGGTAGTTCTGATGACACAATACATGTACTGGTAGTGATGACACAATACATGTACTGGTAGTTCTGATGACACAATAATGTACTGGTAGTTCTGATGACACAATACATGTACTGGTAGTTCTGATGACACAATACATGTACTGGTAGTTCGGATGACACAATACATCTACTGGTAGTTCTGATGACACAATACATGTACTGGTAGTTTAGATGACACAATACATGTACTGGTAGTTCACAGACACAATACATGTACTGGTAGTTCTGATGACACAATACATGTACTGGTAGTTCCGATGACACAATACATGTACTGGAAGTTTACATGACACAATGCATGTACTGGTAGTACTGATGATACAATACATGTACTGGTAGTTTACATGACACAATACATGTACTGGTAGTGATGACACAATACATGTACTGGTAGTTCACATGACACAATACATGTACTGGTAGTTCACATGACACAATACATGTACTGGTAGTTCTGATGACACAATACATGTAATGGTAGTTCTGATGACACAATACATGTACTGGTAGTTCTGATGACATAATACATGTACTGGTAGTTATGATGACACAATACATGTACTGGTAGTCCTGATGACATAATACATGTACTGGTAGTACTGATAACACAATACATGCACTGGTAGTTCTGATGACATAATACATGTACTGGTAGTTCACATGACACAATGCGTGTACTGGTAGTTCACATGACATAATACATGTACTGGTAGTTCTGATGACATAATACATGTACTGGTAGTTCTGATGACACAATACATGTACTGGTAGTTCAGATGACACAATACAGGTACTGGTAATTCTGATGACACAATACATGTCAACCGAAGTCTCGATGTACAGCAAACACTCAGCATATGTTACAGATTTCATGGTAACAACACAATTGTGTCCATCGACATTTTATAGAAAACCAATTTTCTTACGTAAACAATAATACTGACGTGAACATAAGCAAAACAAACAACAACAACAACAACAACAACAAAACAAACAAAACAAAACAAAACAAAACAAAACAAAACAAAACAAAACAAACAAACAAAACAAACAAACCAAACCAAACCAAACCAAACCAAACCAAACCAAACCAAACCAAAACAAACCAAAACAAAACAAAACAAAAGCAGATTTCCACACGTTAAATTCACTGGGGAAAAAGAAGACAAATACAAACAGACGGACGAGCAGAAAGACAGAAAAGAAAGACAGAAAGACAAAAACGATAAGAGTTTCAGAGAGATGGCAACAGGTGTACAAAAAAGATATGAAAAATGTATGTCATGTGTTCTCTTCAGGCTGGATACCCGTGAGAGAAAGAAAGAGAGAAACTGAAACTGAAACTGAAACTGAAACAGAGAGAGAGAGAGAGAGAGAGAGAGAGAGAGAGAGAGAGAGAGAAATACAGATAAAGAGACACATAGAGAGAGGGGGGAGAGAGAAATATAGAGAGAGAGCAAGAGAGAAGAGAGAAAGGAAAGAGAGGAGAGGGAGAGAGAGTGAGTGAATGAGAGAGAGAAAGAGAGAGTGAGTGAGTGAGTGAGAGAGAGAGACAGACGGACAGACAGACAGACATAAAGAGACAAAAACAATTATATTTCAAAACGTTTTCAGCAGATATGTCCTTTCTGACTGTCAATATTGCGTATACCAAAGGCTGAATAAGACGTCAGCAGGATGAGATTTAAAATTCAAAAGTTATTTCTTCGTAGAAAATCCGATAACCTCCGTAATGTATACTTTTAGTTTTACACAACAGAAATAGGTATACGAAACTATACATTTTACTTTGGAACTATAGAATTATTAGGAAGATATAAATATAGTGGCTAATGATGTATCTAAAATCCCGAACATCTCAAATCTGATGCAATATGATAGAATGGCTAATGATGTATCTAGAATGGCGAACATCTGAAATGTTACTGTGACTCTTGGTCACCTTTCTCAGTATATTGTGCGACTTAACATGGGCCATTTACAGAAACATAATGAGAATGACTGTCTCGTTTTTTTTCTTTGCTGGCCATGGAACTCTCAACATTCTTCTTAGAAACCACATTTCAGCTGTCTCAATGTTGTTCTGACTGTCCACGCCTCACATCCGTACATCAATATCAGTTCTTCCCTGGAGGCTCCACAAGATTATTCCAGTGGTAAGCTGATAAAATACCAGCATAAGATATAGACTAGGTAAAACATAGTCTAGATAGGGCCTCAGGACCTGGCCAGCTCATGGGTTTATGTGCAGGCTTAAGGCTTGTGCCACGGTCACCTACACGTGGCACCTGTGACGTTAGTGCATGTGGAATTCGTTCCGAGCGCGGAAAAGTCATCTTGAGAACCTGAAACTGAAACTGAAACTGAAATTGAATATCGGTTCTGTGTAACATTCAAGAACTCTCTTCCCGATGGTAATTGATAGGCATTTGTTGTTAAGAACGCTTTTCATCTTCTTGAATGATGTTTTAGCATGGCTGAATCTGCTGGCTATTTTCTGATGTACGTCTCTCCTCTAGTGACATGACCGTTCCCAGATATCTAAATTTATCAACCTGGCTCAATGTTGTGCCATTTGCTGTTATGGCTAATTATGGGGGGGGGGGGGGGGTATTTGCCTGAAAAGGTAAAAAGGGGAGGGGTGAAGGACAGGCCCGTGCCAGCGTATTGTGAGGACAGGGAAAGGGTAGAAGTTCGGATCCCTTTAACCTCACAGGCCCTTCCTGTCTATGATGGCAGTACTGATTAAATCCGAAGTCGATAGGGAGTCAAGGTCCAAGGGGATGTGGGGTGGGGGTGGGGGAGTTCTGCTAAAGTTCAAGAACAGCTGAGGTCGTTAAGTGGTCACACGCAATGTCAAGTTGAAGTCTGTGATAATTTCCCCTGGGAGTGCTTTGTGGTATCAAGTGCTAAGCTTGGTCTACGGTGACTGTATTGTTCAGTGCTAATTCACAGTTCACAAGGCAATGAACACTGTCAATCCTTGTGGTTCATTAACTGTTTATTTCTATTTGTAATTTTATCATGCGAGTACGCAAGCGCAAAGAGAGAGAGAGTGGGAAGGAGAGAGAGAGAGAGAGAGAGAGAGAGAGAGAGAGAGAGAGAGAGAGACAGCACACGGACAGACACACAGGCATACAGGCAGACAGAGAGAGAGAGACAGAGACAAAGAGACAGACAGACAGACAGAGAGGGAAGAGGGAGAGAGAGTAAGACAGAGAAACAGAGAGAGAGACAGAGAGAGAGAGACAGAGAGAGAGAGTGAGACAGACAGATAGACAGACAGGCAGACAGAGGGAGAGAGAGAGAGAGAGAGAAGAGAGAGAGAGAGAGAGATAATACAGACAGACAAAGAGAAAAAAAGAAAGAGAGAGAGAGAGAGAGAAAGAGACAGAGAGACAGAGACAAGAAGAGAGAGAGAGAGAGAGAGAGAGAGAGAGAGAGAGAGAGAGAGAGAGAGAGAGAGAGAGAGAGAGGAGAAGAGAGAGAGAGAGAGAAAACAGAGACAGGAAAATGGAAAGTTTTTTTGTTTTTTTTCACTCAAACTTTGAAACTTGCAGAACTGCCACAACTGGTTCATCTCCACGAGAATTCATCTTGGCCATGCCAGACATATGATACTGTGCTAAACTTCATGGAATATTTCAGCGACAGTCCAAACATTCATCATGGAATATGTCAGCGACAGTCCAAACATTCATCATGGAATATGTCAGCGACAGTCCAAACATTCATCATGGAATATGTCAGCGACAGTCCAAACATTCATCATGGAATATGTCAGCGACAGTCCAAACATTCATCATGGAATATGTCAGCGACAGTCCAAACATTCATCATGGAATATGTCAGCGACAGTCCAAACATTCATCATGGAATATGTCAGCGACAGTCCAAACATTCATCATGGAATATGTCAGCGACAGTCCAAACATTCATCATGGAATATGTCAGCGACAGTCCAAACATTCATCATGGAATATGTCAGCGACAGTCCAAACATTCATCATGGAAGATTTCAAATGTATTTTACTTCTCACCCCTCTCATGGCACCACCTACATGGAAACTCCAGCGTTATACTTTTCTGGGTTTCATAGCGGATTATACGTGCCTAGGATTAGTTAAATTAGGATCCGCACTATTATTGTGAATTTCAGGTTTTCCAGTAAGATTTCCTTCATAGTACGAAACTACGAAATATGTTGCTACAGTTCTGTTATTGTACACATCGTATGGACATGGACGGACCTGTGCAATGAATGTCTGAAAAAAAAAAAAAAATTGATATAGATTTATAGACTATGGCATGCAACGGAATCATTATGCATTCTGCATCATTTGACCTCCATAACAGCACAAGCTATCAGTGATGTAAAGACAAACAATGTTTCCCACCCCCCACCCCCACCCCACTCTACAAGAGTTGGATGCCAGAGTTTGTGAAACTATTTCACACATTTCGATATCTTATTCAATTACAGACCAGTGTTGACAAAACAGAAACCCTACCACAATAAGTACTGAGAAAATCATCCTGGTTATAGTTTTCTCTGATTCTACATCGAAAGAAAAAAAACAACATATACGGTGGGTTTTCAGTGCTGAGGCATTATGCTGTAAGATCTGTCTATGCTCACCTTGGTGTTATTGTCTTTGTGTCCAAAAAGGCTTTTTTTGTTGATCGACGTGAACATTTATTTTCATTGTAAAACAAAATGCATCAATCCAGCGTTCATCAATAGCTTGTTATGCAGTTCGTTTCAAGAAGTGTTGAAGAAAATCTTGATTTCAATGCTTAAAAAGAACTTTAAAACTTTTCAACTTCAACTTGATAAACTACACACCATAACTTACTGATATCTGACACTGTCATTGAAAATGATGACATTTCTTGTAATGCATCCCCGTCTCTGTTCGACGATTCGTTGATGGTAAATTTGATTTTAATCATGGATCCCAATGCCAAGGGACTTGTTGATGATATTACTCGATGTAAATGCCCATGGACATTGTGACCTTCTGCCCATGTCTCCACTTTGACAGAAAAACCAACCGACACACCAGCTCAGCAGGCAGACGCCGGCTGAGTAAAAACGTTGCCCAGTGATCTCCCTTGGTGCGATCACCTGGACTGGATTGCCAACCCTGCTGTGCCAACTAGTCGCCGTGGTGTAATGGTTAACTCAACGGACTACCGACTGGAAGGCTGTGGGTTCGAATCCCCATGAGTCATTGTGGGTTTTTTTTTTTTTGGGGGGGGGGGTTTTTGTTTGTTTTTTGTTTGTTTTGCTCTAACAGGCTCCTACCCAGGTGTCTGTATCTCTCAGGCTTGGTTGACGCCAGGATATATGATGATAGTCAGCGTAGAGTACAGCACTGTCACGCAGTCTCAACCCTAGATGGAACTTCCTAACATCATGGTGATCATCTTCATCGACACCATCGTCATTGCATTGTCAAAAAAAAACAACCTGTGCCAGCTTGTGTGCCCATTAAGGTGGCGCAGAAAACTGGGACAAAAAAAAAAAAAATAAATAAATGAAAGATGAGCACAAAGGTAACCTCCTTGAGGGCCATGATCCTAAAATAAATAAAATATAAAAGAATAAAACAAACAAACAAACAAAAACTGCCATGCTGCATGTGGAAAATGACGTCAGAGGTTGGCTGAGTTCACGGAAAAAAAAGAACTAGGTAGTTAAAGTGGCGCTGGAATATGGCGGTATGTAGAGTCGACGTGAATAACGGGGTTTACATGTGGGGATTTAGGATCGATTGAATTTTGTGGTGTAGGATTGCCGTTGCATTTGTTGAAGTGAGTTGTATTTCAGAGACACAAGAGAGAGAGAGAGAGGGAGGGAGAGAGAATAGAGAGAGAGACAGAGAGAGACAGAGACAGAGACAGATACAGAGACAGACAAAAAAAGAGAGAGGCATGCAGACAGAGAGACAGACAGAGATAGAATAGAGAGAGACAGAGAAACAAAAACAGAGATACACAGAGAAAGAGTATCAAAGAAAGAGAGAGAGAGAAAAAGAGAGAAAAAAAATCAAAACAAAACAAAAAGAGAGAGAGAGAGACAGATAGACAGACAGACAGACAGATAGACAGACAGACAGGCAGACAGACAGACAGGAGCTAAGAAGTGTTGGCCTATTACAGCTATCTGCAGTAAAAGGAGACAGAAAAAGGAAACATACAGGGAATGAAAGATACAGGTTGTGTAAAAAACATCGTGACTGTTTTAAAAGTAGACAAATCGAATTTTTCAAGTGGAAATGAACGAGCAGCTAAATTTCCTGCAAGGTGGAATGACAGGAATCGATACAAGTTTGCTAGAAATAAACCCTAACCCTTTTTTTAAGCCACGCTTGCATTTACTGGAGTCAACTGGATTCTCATCTGGCAAAGCAGCAGATAATGTGTGTCTTTAAAAAAAAAAGTCTTTAATTTGTTTTAATTATCTCTTGTCCCTTTCTGTCCTCAGCCACTCTGCAAGTCGGGACAGAGAGGGTGGGAGATGTGCTTGTAGCGACAGGGGATATATTGGTATGGAGGGCCATGATCGCCAACGCCATGCAACAAGGCACATGATTGATGATGATGATGATGATGATGATGATGATGATGATGATGATGATGATGATGATGATGATGATGATGATGGTGGTGGTGATGGTGATGGTGATGGTGATGATGGTTGATGATGATGATGATGATGATGATGATGATGATATGATGATGATGATGATGATGATGATGATGATGATGATGATGATGATGATGATGATGATGATGATGATACGAAGTTTGAGAGAGGAAAGGGACTGGCGATGAGTTTCAGTTTCAGTTCAGTTCAGTTCAGTTCAGTTTCAGTTTCAGTTTCAGTTCAGTTCAGTTCAGTTCAGTTCAGTTCAGTTCAGTTCAGTCTCTGTTTCCGTTTCAGTTTCAGTTCCAGTTCAAGTTCCAGTTTCAGTCCAGTTTCAGTTTCTCAAGATGACATCTCCATGCTCGAAATTAATTCGATATGCACTAACGTCGCAAGCACCACGTGACGGTAATCATGGCACAAGCCATAAACCCACGAGCTGACCAGGTCCTGAGGTCCTACCAAGCCTATGTTTTAACGAACCCACATTTAAAAAAAAAATTAGTATCGCATCAGTCTATCACTGGAACACGGAGGAGTGTGTGGGGAGGGGGGGGTCAGAGTTCACTTTAACCCTGGAACATATCGATGCCTGGGGAAATTACACTCACAGACTAAAAAGTGGGTAATGGGTGAGGGAGCGAGTTCCAGTAAAGTTCAAGAACAGTTTAAACCGTTAAGTGGTCACACGTGATGTCAAAGTGAAACGTGTGGCAATTTCCCCAGGGCGTGTTTCTTAAATTAAGTGCAATTATTTGCCTACGATCGTTCTATTGTTCAGGGCTAATTTGCACTGCGCGACATTTGTCAAATGTCTCTTTCCTAACACGCCCGCGCGCGCGCCCGCGCACACACACACGCACACAAACACACACCACTCAAATTAACACACACACACACACACACACACACACACACACACACACACACACACACACACACACTCACTCACTCACACACACACACAGAACACACACACGCACACTCACTCACTCACTCACTCACTCACACACAGACACACACCACTCTAACACACACAACCTCACACACACACACACACACACACACACACATCACACACACACACACACACACACACACACACACACACACACACACACATACACACACACACATACACACACACACACACACATACACACACATACACACACACACACACATACACACACACACACACACACACATACACACAACACACACACACACACACACACACACACACACACACACACACCACACACACACACACACACAGCACACACACCACACACACACACATACACACAGAGGCAGCAAAGGAATATGGAAACAACATCAACAAGAAGCAGACTTACTACAACATAGAACTTAACCTTGCAGAACATAGTATGGTGTTTGTATTTACGAAAATGCTTCCGAAATACACAAAATGTTAGTATACCAAAAGCTGTATGTGTCTGCCATTTCACCAATCCAACAGTACCATGATCTTCCCTCTGGCTCTGCAGACCAACCACTTGTTGCAAGTTCCAAGGGCTGGCTCGTATAACTGGTATCCTGGTAAGCTGACTAAACCACTTGATCCACTGTTTCTCATCGTCGTGTGCCCTGTCGCATAGTGCTGGCGTTCATGGCCCTCCACACCAATCTATCCTTTGTCGCTGCAAGTACGCCTCCCACCCTTTCTGTCTTCAGCCACCCTGCAAGTCTGTTCAATATTTTCTCTCTGGGTCTACTGGTTCTTTACTTCCAGCTTTCCTGTTGCGACCAGGCGCTCTAATTTCTCTTTTCTCCTATAAATGTTGTCTGTCTTTTCCTAATCTTCTTTGTTAATGATATTCTTGTGTCTGCTTCCTTCAAGACTGTCTCGTTTGTTTTCTTTGCTATCCATGGAACTCACAACATTCTTCTTAGAAACCACATTTCCGTTGCCTCAATACTGCACGCCTCGCAATCGTACAGCAGTATCGGTTCTACATGTATGTAACACGGGAGAACTGTCTTCCTGATATCAATTGATAGGCATTTGTTGTTAAGAACGCTTTTCATCTTCTTGGATGATGTTTTGGCTTGGCCCATTCTGCTGGCTATTTCTGATGTTCTAATTCTCTCTTGAATCTCTTCCATTCCTCATCATGCTTCATGGTCTTCTACGCTTGTGAGACATTCCATGCCAGAGGTTCCTTTTACTTTAAGTACTTTTTTAAATATCTAGATCTGGCACTGGTAAACCATTATGGGTACATGGATTGTATTGATACGCCTGGTATTGGTGTTCATGGGATGCTTGGCTGTTTAAAAAAGATACATGCTGGCTGTTCCCAAAATACTTCTGGGATTTTTTTGTTCATTGCTCACACTTTGTGTTTCCCTCTCCTTCTCGCTTCCACCTTCTCTGTTTTCGTATTGTGTGTCCTTCTGTGGTCTGATTTTCTGTCTCATTTGAGATTAATCCACGACGGAAATATCCTCGTCGTATGCAAAGGCACGTACAGTGTTGTGATAGATGAAGGAAAAGAAATAACTCGTTTTCTGTTTTGGGTTTGTAATGGCCTCTCTTTCTCATCCATCACAATCCCCATGGGACGAAAAGGGAGAAATTAAAGCATTACACAAAAGAAAGAGAAAAATATCAATACACAGAAAAAAAAGAGAGACAGAGAGAGAGAGAGAGAGAGAGAGAGACAGACAGACAGACAGACAGACAGACAGAAAGGAAGACAGGCAGACAGACAGAGAGAGACAGACAGAGACAGAGAGAAAGAGAGTACCAAAATATGGCCATGTTCCATCAGCTTAAAACAAATGTTGTGTGGTGCAATACAATACAATGAAAAACAATACAACACATCAGAAACATTCCAATGTTACAGAATGGTATGACAGTTTATTGATCAAACATTGATAACCAAAATTCCTATCATTTATTGATCAAACATTGATAACCAAAATTCCTATCATTTATTGATCAAATATTGATAACCAAAATTCCTATCATTTATTGATCAAATATTGATAACCAAAATTCCTATCATTTATTGATCAAATATTGATAACCAAAATTCCTGTCAACGAAATTTAAAGACGTACGATGGTTACATGTCAGTATTTAATGAAGAGACTTTTATTCCAGTTTCTTCGAAAATCTCCTGTAGTTGCCATTTCGATTTTACCCAGACATACAAACCAGACGTAAGCCTACAACTTGGTTTGATCACTAACAAAGGTCGAAAAAAGGGGGGCAATCATTATCATCATCATGTGCCCTACCGCAGGGCGTTGGCGATCATGTCCTCCATATGTATTTATGCCTTGTTGCCGCAAGCACATCTTCCATCCTCTCTGTCATCAGCCTTCCTGCAAATCCGTCCAATATTTTCTCCCTGGGTCTACCTGGTGTTCTCTTTCCCCCCAGCTTTCCTATTGTGACCAGGAGCTCTAATTCCCCTTTCTTCATATTGTGACCGATAAATGTTGCTTGTCTTTGCCTAATTTTATTTATCAGTGACCTTCTTGTGTCTGCCTTCATCACAAACAGACACACACACACACACACACACACACACACACACACACACACACACACACACACACACACACACACACACACACACACACACACACACCAACAGACACACACACATTACATCAAATATCAAGTTTAGACAGAAAGACAAGCAGACAGAGAGAGAAACAAAGACATACAGACGGACAGAATGACAGGCGTAAAACAGACCATGCACAATGGAGGAGATCAAATAATCTGTCAAAACCTCTTTAAGAAAGACACTCCGGGAATGACCAGAGACAAAATAGTATAAAAGCAGATTTTTGTTTCTTCGACGTCCACAGATCCACTTCTTTTGTGTTCGTCCCTTGCACGATGTTTTTCCCTCCATTACAAAACATTGTTAGTTGTTTTATATGTATGTATATATACATGTCTATCTATATATCTATCTATCTATCTATCTATATATCTATCTATCTATCTATCTATCTATCTATCTATCTATCTATCTATCTATCTATCTATATATCTATCTATCTGTCTATCTATTTATCTATCTATCTATCTATCTATCTATCTATTTATCTATCTATCTATTTATCTATCTATATATCTATATATCTGTCTATCTATCTATCTATTTATCTATCTATCTGTCTATCTATTTATCTATCTATCTATCTATCTATCTATCTATCTATATATCTATCTATCTATCTATCTATATATCTATCTATCTATCTATCTATCTATTTATCTATCTATCTATCTATCTATTTATCTATCTATATATCTATCTATCTGTCTATCTATCTATCTATCTATCTATTTATCTAAGCAATGGAAGCCAAAATCAACAAATACACAAGAAAATGGCTCGGTGTCCCACCTGGTCTCACTGATGTTGCATTCTACTGCCGTCAAGCAATGCTGAAGCTACCTCTGAAATCCATAGTGGAGGAATACAAAGTTGGAAAAGCAAGACTGTTGAGCATGCTGGAGGAATCGGAGGACAATATCGTGAGAGCAGTTCATCCAAAGCTGAGAACTGGCAGAAAGTGGAAAGTCCAAGAGGCTGTAAACAATGCCAAGAGAAACCTCAGCATCAAAGAAATAATTGGACACACGCAAACCAACAGACAGGGACTGGGAGCAACAAAAATGCAGTGGTGGTCCAAAGCCAAAGGGAAGGAAAAAAGAGACATGATCATACAGGAGTTGAAGGAAGAAGAAGATGTCAAAAGAGTGCAGAAGGCAGTCCAGCAAGGACAACAGGGGCAATGGACAACATGGGACAGTGCACTCCAAAGAAGTCTCAGCTGGAACGATATGTGGCACATGGCTCCTCTAAGGATAAGCTTCCTCCTCAGATCTGTATATGACCTGCTCCCCTCGAATGCAAACTTAGTGAAATGGGGGAAAGCAGACGACCCAGCATGTCCGCTCTGTCAGAAGAAACAAACAGTGGAACATGTCCTAAGCTCTTGCAAAGTAGCGCTAGCCCAAGGAAGGTATACATGGAGGCACAACCAAGTTCTGAAAGTGATCACAGATGTGGTTAGCGAAAAAACCATGACCCCAAACGCACCAATTGCTATGACAACGTTCTACAAAGCAGGAGGGAAACAGGTCTGGCCCGAAAGGGCTATGACAACCAGCACATTGCCAAAGGGTCTTCTGGATGGAGCATTCGACTGGGAGTGTACAGCAGACCTCCCAGAGTGGAGAAATTACCCAGATGTCATCAGCAAGACAGGCATGAGACCAGACATCGCTCTCCACTCTGACTCCTCGAAACAAGTGATTCTGATAGAACTCACTGTGCCATACGAAAGCAGAATGGAAGAAGCACATATCTACAAGACCGAAAAATACGCCGGTCTTGCCAGCACCCTGAAGAAAGCAGGTCTGCGGGTCAAAATCTTCGCCATAGAGGTCGGGGCAAGAGGGTTTGTGGGCACCTCCGCTTATGATCTCATGAAACAACTCGCCATTTCTGGGAAGAAGAGGACTAGAGCCCTTAAAGCGATGGCAGAGGCAGCAGAAAGGAGCTCAAGCTGGATCTGGGCAAGGAGGAACCAAAAAAGTGAACTTCATAAGGATTAAATTCACTACAGATGATGTGTGCCCCGTTAGCACATTGGTAAAACCGCGTACCGCAGTTCTGAAGCGCAGAATCGCCCAGGTTCGATCCCCGGCGTGGGAAAAAAAAAAAAAATAGACAACAGCAGAAGGGCATCCAGGAGTCATGACCTGGATGTGGCCCGGCCCCCCGAGAGTGTAAGGAATTCAGGGCCGAAACACTTGTCTAAAGGGGGTTACTTCTCTGAAGACCTTCTGTTGTCTAGCTCTCCCTAGAGTTTCTTTCTACCTATCTATCTATCTATCTACATCTCTCTCTCTCTCTCTCTCTCTCTCTCTCTCTCTCTCTCTCTCTCTCTCTCTCTCTTTCACATCTATCTACATATAAATATTTGATTTAGAGAAAAAAAAGATGCTAAATGGACGGACGAAACAAAAACAAACAAGACACAGAGAGAGAGAGAGAGAGAGAGAGAGAGAGAGAGGAGAGAGAGAGAGAGAGAGAGAGAGAGAGAGAGAGAGAGTGAGGACAGACAGACAGACAGACAGCTGTACAAACAGACAGAGAGACAGAGACAAGACAGAGAGACAAACAGAGAGA
>JAPXFY010000018.1:78404072-78416572 GCA_030674185.1 Monoplex corrugatus
ACAGCCTTGGTTCTCAACATATCAGCTAGCCACTGAGAAGATGCCTGACTACACTTTGTGATGTTTCTGGATTGTTCTCTGTTTGTTGTGCCATGTCTGGTTTCATTGCAAGCAACATCACTAGCTCGTGAGAAGCATTTTTTCCTGCACTCACTTGCTTTAGTTGTTTTTTGGATTTGTTTCTTTTTGTATGTTATCTGTCTTGTTTTCCTTCTTTATACTAACCTCAGCTTTCATCCCATTTCACATCTACATACATATCTATAACAAATCATAAATACATAAACTAACACACATAGCTTATATGATATAGTATAAATATATATTTATATAATATATATATATATATATATATATATATGTATATTATCTATATTCTCATAATGTGCTGATAGTTATTCTTATCTATCGTCATAATAGATAATAGATAGATAGATATAATAAATATATAGATATAATAGTGATGGATATAATAGATAATAGTAGATAGATAGATAGATATATATAGATATAGATAGATAGTAGATAGATAGATAGATAGATATATAGATAGATGATAGATAGATATATAGATAGATAGATAGATAGATATAGATAGATAGATAGATAGATAGATAGATAGATAGATAGATAGATAGATAGATAGATAGATAGATAGATAGACTAGATCGTTGCACGAACAAAACTAAAGACCAAATTTGAAACGCTGCTCTCCCTAACATTGAAACAATTTAGAAACGCATAAAAGTGAAAGCAAATTCAGGCTACATATAAAAGAAAACACATGGAAGCTTTTAGAAAATCTGTTAAACACACACACAAACTGGCACACTAAGGCACAGAGCGACAACCACATATAGACACACAGAGAAACATTGATATGCACACAAGACTGTCAAACAAAACACACACACACACACACACACACACACACACACACACAACACACACACACCACACACACACACACACATACACAAATACAAACAAACACACACACACACACACACACACACCCCACACACACACACACACACACACACACACACACACACACACACACACACACACACATCCAACACACGTTTATCCACAAATGATGTCCCCTTTGAGTGTTTTACTCTGAACTATAACTAGAATCTGTAAAGCTGTTTTTTTGCTTTGGATCTCATCAAAAATACGTTTTGAATACCTGTGCCACGGGCCATCCGCCTTGTTATATTCACGTTAAACCTCTTTGCATACATTGAGGAGAGAGCATTCCTCTTCAAGCTTATTACTTATACCGCATGCCCACCCCTCCACCCCCCCTTCCAGCCGGATCAATAAATTCAAGTCTGAGATGTCCTTCTGAAAAGTTTGAAAAAAAAATCGTTTATAAGGCATCATGCTATCTTTGGCCCTTATGCCATCAAGCCCATACATTCTCAAGCGTGCATGAGATTTATATGGAAATGTCTTGTAAGCGATATTCTTTCTACAGCCTGAATTTCTCGTCTGCCATTAATATGTGTAACTAGCTTATTTAAGAAACAAAGAAACAAAGAAACAAAGAAACAAAGAAACAAAGAAACAAAGAAAACAAAACAAACAAACAAACAACCAATCAACCAAATAAAAACAACAACAACAATACACTGTGGATACCTGGCTGAACCTGTCTGTCAGTGACAAAAAAGCTACTTATTGCGTAGCTTTCATCGGCGATCCGACCGATTTCTTCAGCGCAACTGCTGGGTTGAAAACAATACATTGATTTTTCATGATATGTATCACAGGTAAAAGAATGCTTCCAATTTATCAAGAGTATATTTCTACAAGGAAATAATAATCTACATTTACTTAAATCTTGACCACTTGAAATTCTGTACTGAAAAGTGTGTGTGGAGAGAGAGAGAGAGAGAGAGAGAGAGAGAGAGAGAGAGAGAGAGAGAGAGAGAGAGAGAGAGAGAGAGACAGAGACAGAGACAGAGACAGAGACAGAGAGAGATATCCGCAGTGAGGTGTGCTTTTCCTCAAAAGCAGAACAGTAAGCCTACAACAATAGGAAAGACTACTTTTCAACCTGACTGAACGAGAATGCTTTCGGATTGAAATATTCATTTTGTCCACTGTTTTGTGACTATTGCGAACTGTGCTGTAAAAACATCTGGAAGTGTAAACCTGTTGTTTAATTTGGTGGCCATGGGATCCATATATAACAACAGTGATAGATTTTGTTTGGTGTTTCAGAAAGGTGTAAGAATGAAGAACGGTCACTATAACTTGCTGAACTACTGGTCTTGTCTTAGTTATGTTCTCATTATTCATCGAAATAAACAAATGAATAAATGAATAGATAAATAAATAAATAAATAAATAAATAAATAAATAAATAAATAAACGGGCGTGGCAGCTTATTACACAAACATCCAACTTCTAACCAGAAGGTCCTGGGTTCGATCCACCTAAACCCCTCTACCTGATAAACAAAATACGGAAAATGTTTTGATTTACCAGTCGCCGTGGTGTAGTGGTTAACGCAACCGACTACCGACTGGAAGGTTGTGGGTTCGAATCCCCATCAGTTCCTTCAAAAATCATTGTGGGATTTTTCGGCTCTAACTGGCTCCTACCCAGAGTTAGGCGTGCTATGGGCTCATTGGGAAAACTGGGACCACACAGTCGAGTCTCATCAACTTCACAGATGCATCATTGAGGGTGTTGCTCAAAGCTTCTGACCAGCAACGCAGGTGTTTGTATCTCTCAGGCCTCATTGACGTCAGGATATATTATGATAGTAAGCGTAGAGTACAACCCTGTCACGCAGTCTCAATCCTAGATGGAACTCCATAGCATCATGATTATCATCCTCATTGACATCATCATCATCGTATAGGAAAAACTGTTTCAACTTCTGTGGCCAATAAAGTGGCGTAGAAAATGGGAGGAGAAACAAACAAACAAACAAAAATGGTGAGCACCAAGGTAACCTCCCTGAGTGCAATGATCCTGAAAAAAAAAAAAAGTTTTTGATTTTCAAGGTCAACATATTTGCAAACCTGCCAGTGCATATAATGCATGCCTAAGATCTTGTAACTTATATCAGTGTTTGGCTGATGGAAAAACGAAAAATACTCAGTAATCGTACTCACCAAAGATACAAACTAATAACAACATTGTGGAATATGGTTAGCCTGCTAAACAGCTTGAGTTATTCGTGTTCCACTAAAAAGTCTGTATTACATTCCAAAAAGAGAAACTCAATGTGAAAGTGCAAAGGCCGATAAGAGAAGTGTGACGTCAAAATGTGTCTGTCGATTCAAATATTATCCGCTGTTCGTTCTTGAAGATTGGTTTGTGTTTCACTCAATAATGAATCGAGAATATTTGTTTTGGTTTATGCTAACACTGAAATTCTGATTTTACTTGAGAAAGACATTAAAGTCGAAAATTTGACCCCTCTACAACAAGGTGTTCGGCTGTTGTGCACAGTAAGAACTGAAAATATAAGTTTAAGTTTGATTTCGCTGTGTAGAAATATGTAGAATCCTTTGGAACAATATAGAAATGACGAGAAAAACGTAGAATACCTTAGATCTTTCGAGAAGGTTCTGGAAATTGTAAACAAATTTAATATGTACAGTGATTGGCTAGAACTACAGAACATTCCAGAAATGGAAGGTTCGAGAATGTGGCTATGATTGGCTGAAAATCTAGGGAAAAGCCGAGAATATTCGGGAACTTTCCAAGATGTTATAAATAAAGCGTGACTGTGGGTTGAGAGAGAGAGAGAACGATCGAAAGAGTTGAAGTATAAGCCTGCTGTCAGAGATAGAGAAGTTGCTGTAGACTCGTGGAGTTGCTGTGTGTAGATTCGAGGACTGAAGAAAAATAATTCTGCAGACTAGGAGTGGTGCATTGGATGTGTGAAGTCTTTACCCAGTTCCTGTTGTGTTTCATTCGTTCTTCAAATAAAGGATCATTTTCGTTTAACCTGGACTGGTGTATCTTGTCTCTGAGAACAACGATCGACTGCTAGATCTTCACGAACATGCATAAACTGCAAGACACTGCCAGTCACTTACATACATCTTTACATTGTGACAGTCTGATTGTACGTAATGCATAGTGAGTTCAACTGAGTTGACAGAGTAGCATTTTATTAGAAACGACTCAAAATGATAAAACAGAAGAAGCAAGAAACTTCGTTTTGGATGAAGGCACCCTTGCACTAAAAAGCCACGATTTCAAAATGTTTAACAAACGTCTGTCATTTCTTGATGCTGAAAAATGGCCCAACAGAATAACACTCCTTGGAAATGCACAGCACGTTTGTGATGTCAAAAACAAGACAAAACACAAAAAAAGAAGAACAAAGAAAAACCCTTGCTGTCAATGACCTATGATCCTTTGCCTCACAGCTGTGTCCTCATTCTAAAACAGACAAAGCCACTTGACAGACCAAGTCGTCAGACAGACCTGGCCATGTCATCAGTCATTTCCCCCTCAATGTGTCTCCTTGATGTGGTCTCCAGGAGTGGATTACTGCTCCTGCCGTGTGTCTTAAGACACATGATGGGATGGAAGAGTCATGGCAGCTGAAGTGGTGGAGCAATCTGTTTACACACTTGAGGTGTGCTGCTTGCTGTTCCTGTATCTTTTGATATTGTGTGTTGTCAGGAGAAGCAGGAGAGAAACACAGAGGAAGAGAAAGAATGAGAAAGAAGAGAGAGAGAGAGAGAGAGGGAGAGAGAGAGAGAGAGAGAGAAAGAGAGAGACAGAGACAGAGAGACAGAGAGAGAGAGAGACATAGAGAGAGACAGAGAGAGAGACAGAGAGACAGATACAGAGAGACAGAGAGAGACAGAGAGAGAGAGAGAGAGAGACAGAGAGAGAGAGAGACAGAGAGATAGAGACAGAGAGAGAGAGAGAGAAGCTTGAGAAAAATCGTTTATGAATCATCACATTAACTGTAACCCTACCGCCATCAAACCCATACATTCTCAAGCGTTCATGAGATTTATATGGAAATGACTTGCAAGCGATATGTTCTTTTCTACAGCCCAGATTTCTCGTCTGCCTTTAATATGTGTGTCCAGCTTATTTGAGAAACAAACAGACAAACCAACCAACAAACAAACAAAACAAAACAAAACAAACAAACAAACAAACAAACAATACACTATTTTTTCATGACATATATCACAGGTAAACGACTACTTCCAACCTCCCAAAAAGTTTATCTATACAAGGAAACAATAACTTATATGTATTGAAACAATAATTTGAAATTGTCGATTGATAGGTGTGTAGAGAGAGATCCACAATAATGTTTATATTTCCTTAAACGCAGAACAATAAACCTATAACAATGAGAAAGACGAGTTTTCAACCTGACTGAACTGAAATCATTTCAGATTGAAATATACAGTTTATGCAGTATTCTGTAACTAATGCGAAATGTGCTGTAAAACACATGGAAGTTTATACGTGTTATTTCAAACACCAAAGGTTGCTATGTTACAGACAGATAGTACTTAAGAACAAATTGGTGGCAACTGGGATCGAAATATGACAACGGTGACAGATTCTGTTTTCTGTTTCAGAAAGGTGTTAAAATTAAGAACAGTTGTTATAACTTGTGAACTACTGCAATAACTTGTGAACTACTGCAACCACTGTTTTATCTAAGGTTTTTTTTCCTCATTGATTATTTAAATAATTAAATAGATGAATGAATGAATGAATGAATGAATGAATGAATGAATGAATGAATGAATGAATGCACATTTTTGTTTACAAAAAAATAGCATAAAAAAACAGGCATGGTAGTCTATTGCTCATACATCCAACGTCTGACCAGAAGGTCCTAGGTTCAATCCGTCTACACTCCTCCACCTTGTAAACAAAAGATGGAGAAGTTTTTGATCTCCAATGTCAACATATTTGCAAACCTGCCTTTGTCTATAATACACGCCTCAGATCTCGTAACTCTTATCAGTGTTTGGCTTATGGAAACACAAAAACTACTCAGCATTCATATACACCAGATGCAAACAAAGCAACAACATTGTCGAATGTAATCAGCTCACTAAACAGCTTCGTGCTCCACGTAAAAGTCTGATTGTGTCTAATGCTCAGTGAGTTCAAATGAGTTTAGAGAATAGTGCCATATAAGAAACGATTAATGCTGATAAATGGATGAAGCAAGAAACTTCATTTGGATGAAGGCGCCAGTACGCTAAACAGCCATGATTTCAAAAAGTTTAACACACGTCAGCTGTTTCTTAATGCTGAAATAATGCCCCAACAGAGTAACACACCTTTGAAATGGAAAGCAGACTTGTGACGTCAAAAACAAAACAAAACAAAACAAAACAAACAAAAAGCCGAACAAAAGATAGTAAAACCCTTGCTGTCAATGACCTATGATCTTTTGCCTCACAGCTGTGTCCTCATTCTAAAACAGACAAAGCCACTTGACAGACCAAGTCGTCAGACAGACCTGGCCATGTCATCAGTCATTTCCCCCTCAATGTGTCTCCTTGATGTGGTCTCCAGGAGTGGATTACTGCCCCTGCCATGTGTCTTAAGACACATGATGGGATGGAAGAGTCATGGCAGCTGGAGTGGTGGAGCAATCTGTTTACACACTTGAGGTGTGCTGCTTGCTGTTCCTGCATCTTTTGATACTGCACTGTTTGTTGTCTGGAGAAGCAGGAGAGAAACAAAGAGGAGGAGAAAGAGTGAGAAAGAAAAGAGAGAGAGAGAAAGAGAGAGAGAGAAAAAGAGAGAGAGAGAGAGAAAGAGAGAGGGAGAGAGAGTGAGAGAGAGAAAGAGAGAGAGAGAGAAAGAGAGAGAGAAAGAGAGAGAGAGAGAAGAGAGAGAGAGAGAGAGAGAGAGAGAGAGAGAGAGAGAGAGAGAGAGAGAGAGAGGGATAATACTGTCTAACACGTAAGCAGGCACACACACACACACACGCACACACACATACACACACACACACACACACAGATACACGGACACACACAAACACACCAACACACACATACACCTACAAACACAAACACAAAACACAAACACACAAACACAACCACACACACACACACACACACACACACGCACACACACACACACACACACACACACACACACACACACACAACACACACACACATACACACACACACACACACACTTTTTACTGCAAATGATGTCTCCTTTGAGAGTTTTATTCTGTTCTACAACTGGAATCTTTAAAGCTGTTTTAGCCTTGCATATCATTAAAAATACGTTTGGAATACTTGTGCCATGGGCCATCCGCCTCCTTGTTATATTCAAGTTAAACCTCTTTGCATACATTGAAGGGAGAAATGTTCTTTCCAAGTGTATAACTGATACCACACTTTTCCCCCTCTCTTTCCAGCCAAATCAACAAATTCAAGTCTGAAATGTCCGTCAGAAAATCTGTTAAAAAGTCGTCTGTAATGCATCATAATGTCTTTTGCCCTAATGCCATCGAACCCATACATTCTCAAGAGCGCATGACATTTATATGGAAATGACATGCAAGCGATATTGTTTTTCAGCATCCCAGGCGTCTCGTTCACTTTTACACTTGTAACTAGATTAACTGAGAAACAAACAAATAAACAACAAACAAAACAAAAAATAAACAAACAAACAAACAAACAGTCAAATGTGTAAGCTGAATGTTTTTTGATATATGTACACTACGCACAAAAAGTTAAGGATCACTATGAGAAAACAGGTGCGTAATAAACTCAGTTCGCTACTGTTATTTATTTCTCAGTCCAGCCAAATTGTTATGAATTCTTGTTCAGCTGTAAGTGGGCGATGTTGTGTTAGTGCGAAAATAGCACGGGATTCTCTACTACTGAGCTTGGCCGGAAACGGAAAAGCGGAAACTTGCGAAAAAGGACCTTGTTTTGGACCGTTCTGCCTGAACACATTGCACAAGCCAGATGGAAAAACCATTATGCACGTGCAAGCACTGTTGTTTATGTGTGAGATGCTGTCTCTTGCTTGGCTTTATAAGAAGACATTCCACCAGTAGTAGGCCTGATCTGACAATGCCTCCACGACGAAAATTGAGCGAGTTTCAGAGGGGACGAGCTGTTGCATGGTTCCAAGATATTCCCAAGCGAGAAGTGGCCAGGCGACTTCAAGTGTCCATCTCGGTCATTGTCAGACTTATTCAACGCTTCACAGCCACTGGGAGGGTCCATGAAAGACGCAGATCTGGTCGACCGAAGAAGACAAACCCACGTGAAGATCGTCTCATTGAATGACAAGCCCTGCAGACAAGAACAGCCTCTTCCAGCATCATTCGAAGGCAGCTGAGGGTGGCTACTAACATCAACATCAGCCAGCAGACCATACGGAACCGCCTTCATGGGTTTAACCTCGTTCTCGTCGCCCAGCTGTACGGCCACGCTTAACTCCAGCCCATAGGGCAGCACGCTGCGCCTTCTGCAGACGTCACGTGAGGTGGACACGTCAGCAATGGTCCCAGATCCTGTTCAGTGATGAATCACGCTTCACCATGAACCACAACGACGGCCGACTGAGGGTCTGGAGGCGCCCAGGGCAACGCTTTATTGACACCACTGTCCAAGTAAAGGTGGCCTTTGGTGGAGGTTCTGTAATGGTCTGGGAGGCCTTCAGCCTTCACCACAGAACACCCTTGTATCATGTACAGGGTAACCTGACTGGCCTCCGATACCGGGATGAGATCCTTCGACCGCTGGCTGTGCCTACACTGCAGCAGATGGGACCGACGGCTGTCTACCAGGTTGACAACGCTCGCCCCCACAGGGCAAGGGTAGTCAACGACTTCCTGCAGCAGTCTGGAGTCAACAGAAATGAGTGGCCAGCATGCAGTCCCGACCTCAACCCGATTGAGAACCTCTGAGATGAGCTGGATCGCAAAGTGAGAACCAACCACCCCCCTCCCAGGGATGCCCAACACCTCTACCAGATGCTGCAGGCTGAGTGGCAGGCGCTTCCACAGAGGATCTTCACCAACCTGATCAACTCGATGAGGACTCGGTGCGTCGAGTGCCAGAACAGCCATGGCGGTTACACGCATTACTGAACTTTTGGGAGCATCAGAATGCCCTGTCTTGTGATTTCAATGACTTTGAGAAATCAAATTTCGATACGTACCCACTTTGATCAAATGTACACACCAAACGATTGCTCGAAATTGAAGGCAATTGTGTATCGTTATCGCTAAAGCATGGAATTAAATGTTTGCAAAACTTCAATGCATTGGCTTTCTTATTTGGAAAGTTATGCATTTTTGTGCAAGTGATCCTTAACTTTTTGTGCGTAGCTTAGATCACAGATAAAAAAATCACCGCCTCCAGTCTCTCAAGAGTTTTTTCCCATTAAACGTAGAAAAGTAGGTCTAAAACAACGAGAAAGACGATTTTTCGATCTGACTGATCAACAGACTTTTCAGATTGAAATACGTATAATTGTGCAGTGTTTTGTGACCAATGCCAAATGTGCCGTAAAAATTCTTCAAGCTCAAACATATTGTTTTAAACACCAAAGTTTGCTATGTTACAGAAAGGTAATACTTACTTAAGATCAAACTGGTGGTAGGTGGGATCCAAATATGACAACAGTGATGGATTTTGTTTTGTTTTTCAGAAAGGTGTTACCATGAAGAAGAGTCGTTATAACTTGCTGAACCATTGCAAGTGTGGTTCTATCAAGTTGTTTTCTCATCATTGATTGAAATAAATAAACAGAGAAATAAATAAATAAACACACACACATATGCACACACACACACACACACACACACACACACACACACACACACACACACACACACACACACACACACACACACACACACACACACACACACACATGTATTGTGTATATATATATATATATATATATATACATAAACATATTTGCATACATACATATACATACATACAATATGTATGTATCTATATACATATATAAATATACATATATATATATATATATACATATATATATATATATATTATATGTGTGTGTGTGTGTGTGTGTGTGTGTGTGTGTGTGTGTGTGTGTGTGTGTGTGTGTGTGTATACAGGCGTGGTAGTCTATTACACGAACGTCCGGCTTCTAACCAGACAGTCCTGGGTTCGATCCACATAAACTCTATCACTTGAAAACAAAATATGGAGAAGTCTTTGATCTCCAAACCCAACGTATTTGCAAACCTGCCAGCACCTATAATACACGCCTAAGATCTCGTAACTCATATCTCTGTTTGGCTTGTGGAAACATGAAAACTACTCAGTATTCGTATTCGTAATCGTCCTTACCAAAGATGCAAACAAAGCAACAGCATTGTCGGATGTGGTGAGCTCGTTAAACAGCTTAAGTTATTCGTGCTCCACTAAAAAGTTTGGTTGTGTGTAATGCGCAGTGAGGTCAAATGAGTTTAAAGAATATTGCTATGTAAGAAACGATTCGTAATGATAAATTAAAGAGGCAAGGAACTTCATTCGGATGAATGCATCATTGTACTTAAAATCCATGATTTTAAAAGTTTAACAAATGTCTATTGTTTCTTAATGCTGAAAAATATCCCAACAGAATGCCACTCCTGAAAAATGCACTCCAGGGTTGTCATGTCCAAAACAAAACAAAACAAAACAAAAACGAAAAAAAATCATTGCTGTTAATAAACTAAGATCCTTTGCCCCATGGCTGTGTCCTCATTCTAAAACAGACAAAGCCACTTGACAGACCAAGTCGTCAGACAGACCTGGCCGTGGCATCAGTCATTTCCCCCTCAATGTGTCTCCTTGATGTGGTCTCCAGGAGTGGATTACTGCCCCTGCCATGTGTCTTAAGACACATGATGGGATGGAAGAGTCATGGCAGCTGGAGTGGTGGAGCAATCTGTTTACACACTTGAGAAGTGCTGCTTGCTGTTCCTGCATCTTTTGATACTGCGCTGTTTGTTGTCAGGAGAAGCAGGAGAGAAACAAAGAGGAGGAGAAAGAGTGAGAAAGAAAAGAGAGAGAGAGAGAGAGAGAGAGAGAGAGAGAGAGAGGGCGAGAGAGAGAGACAGAGACATAGACAGAGAGAAATAGAGATAGAGAGACAGAAAGAGAGACACACAGAGAGAGACAGAAAGAACGAGAGGCACAGAGAGAGACAGGCAGACAGACACACACACACACACACACACACACACACACACACAGAAAGAGACTGAGAGAGAGAGAGAGGGAGATAGAGAGATAGAGAGAGAGAGAGAGAGAGAGAGAGAGAGAGAGAGAGAGAGAGAGAGAGAGAAGCTTGAGAAAAATCGTTTATGATGCATCATATTAACTTTAACCCTAATGCCATCAAACCCATACATTCTCAAGCGTGCATGAGATTTACATGGAAATGACTTGCAAGCAATATTTTCTTTTCTACAGCCCAGATTTCTCGCCTACCTTTAATATGTATATCTAGCTTATTTGAGAAACAAACAGACAAACCAACCAACCAACCGACCAACAAACACACAAAACAAAACAAACAAACAATACACTAATTTTTCATGACATATATCACAGGTAAACGACTACTTCCACTCTCCCAAAAAGTTTATCTATACAAAGAAACAATAACTTATATGTACTGAAACAATGACCATTCGAAAAAGTCGATTGATAGGTGTGTAGAGAGAGATCCACAATAAGGTTTATATTTCCTTAAACGCAGAACAATAAACCTATAACAATGAGAAAGACGAGTTTTCAACCTGACTGAACAGAAATCATTTCAGATTGAAATATACAGTTTATGCAGTATTCTGTAACTAATGCGAAATGTGCTGTAAAACACATGGAAGTTTATACGTGTTATTTCAAACGCCAAAGCTTGCCATGTTACAGACTGATAGTACTTAAGAACAAATTGGGGGGAACTGGGATCGAAACATGACAACGGTGACAGATTGTTTTCTGTTTCAGAAAGGTTTTAGAATTAAGAACAGTTGCTATAACTTGTGAACTAATGCAACCACTATTTTATCTTATATATTTTTTTCTTCATTATTTAAAATATATAAATAGATGAATGAATGATTGAATGAATGAATGAATGAATGAATGAACATTTTTTTTACAAAAAATAGCATAAATAAACAGGCATGGTAGTCTATTGCACATACATCCAACGTCTAACCAGAAGGACCTAGGTTCAATCCGACTACACTACTCTACCTTGTAAACAAAAGATGGAGAAGATTTGATCTCCAATGTCAATATATTGCAAACCTGACTTTGTCTATAATACACGCCTCAGATCTCGTAACTCTTATCAGTGTTTGGCTTATGGAAACCAAAAAAATACTCATCATTCATATACACCAGCTGCAAACAAAGCAACAACATTGTCGAATGTAATCAGCTCACTAAACAGCTTCGTGCTCCACGTAAAAGTCTGATTGTGTCTAATGCTCAGTGAGTTCAAATGAGTTT
>JAPXFY010000018.1:78421572-78426572 GCA_030674185.1 Monoplex corrugatus
TATCAATCTATCCATCCAACCAAACACATGTACCTATACAGATACATTTATATATGGAGATGCATTTACATGCACAGACACGCAAGCATACACGCAAGCATTCACGCACGCACACACACACACACACACACACATACACACACACACACGCACACACACACACACGCACACACACACACACACGCACACACACACACACACACACACACTCACACAATGTATGTATATATATGTATATATATATATATAAATATATATATATATATATATATATATAATATGTGTGTGAGAGAGAGAAGAGAGAGATAGATCTATACATATATGTAGTGTGTGTATGTAGCTATCTATCTATCTATCTATCTATCTATCTATCTATTTATCTATCTGTCTGTGTGTGTGTCTGTCTGTCTATCTATTTATCTATCAATCTATTGATCTATAAATCTGTCTGTCTATCTATCTATCTATCTATCTATTTATCAATCAATCAATCTATCTATCTATTTATCAATCATATATATATATATATATATATATATATATATATATATATATATATATGTCTGTCTGTCTACATATATGATGACACATTGTCTTTAGGGTGGTCCAAATTTTAAACACAGAAATAAACTGCAGGAAGCTGGTGGATATGGTGAGGGAATCACAGGGTTAAGGTTTTGCAGTTGATGGATAGGGTGCAGGAGTCAAACAGTTAATTGGAGGGGCAGCAAAAGAGCCAACTTTTATTTTACTGGTTGGGATGGAACTCGGGTCTACAGTTCTATCAAAAGAACCAGACATCCTGCCACCTACCGTGAACAAGCTGTGTACAATGTCAGTGAGGACTTATTGAGTACAACAAAGCTGTTGGTGTTGTCTGGTCTTGTCTGGTCTTGTGTGATCTTTCTGGTCTTGTCTTGTCGTATCTGTCTTGTCTGGTTTTGTTTGGTCGTGTCTGGTCCGGTCTGTTTTAGTCATATCTTATCTTGTCTGCTCTGGTCTTATTCTCTCCTCTCTCGACTTGTTTTTGTCTTGTCTTGTCTTGTTTTGTCTCGTTTTGTGTTGCTTTGTGATGTCTCGTGTTTTTTGTTGTTGTTTGTTTTGTTTTGTTTTGTTTTGTTTTCGTTTTGCTTTGCTTTGTCCCAACTAATATTCCATCTCAGTGGAGTTAACATCACCTCCACTCGTTCCAGCTCCGTAACCCCAACTACCAACTCCAAATCAATTCAGTCGAAGTTCCAGTGCCAGGAAGCCCATGGGAACCAATAATGTTGAGCTACCCACCAAGGGAGATCCTGTTGTACTTGCTGGGGTTCAATAGTCAGTGGGCAGAACTCTTAGAGGTAGGAACAGTTGATGGAAAGGGCTGTTTCAGCGTTGGAATATGATGGGTGTTTAGAGGACAGGGGTCAGTTTAACCCACGCTCTTAGCTTCGTTCTGGGACTCTGAGCTGATTGACCAGGAGGTCGGTAGGGATTGAAATGTCAGGTTAAAAGTCTGAGGTAAATTTCCCCATAGGTGTCCGCTGTCTGCGATGATTCAGCTCTTGGGCACTAATTCCTGGTCTGCAGGGCAAACAAGACTGATCCTATTCCAATTTTCTGTTCGTGATCTGTCTCTCTCTCTCTCTCTCTCTCTCTCTCTCTCTCTCTCTCTCTCTCGCTCTCCCTCTTTTAGTCTGTCTCTCCATCTCTGTCTTTCTCTCTGTCTCTCTATCGCTGTCTCTCTCTGTCTTTCTATATGTATCTGTCTGTCTCTCTCTCTGTCTCTCTCTCTGTCTCTCTCTCTCTCTCTCTCTCTCTCTCTCTCTCTCTCTTTCTCTCTTCGTCTGTCTCTCTGCCGTTTGACATCATAGGTAGAAAGAAACTCTAGGGAGAGTTAGACAACAGAAGGTCTTCAGAGAAGTAACCCCCTTTAGACAAGTGTTTCGGCCCTGAATTCCTTACACTCTCGGGGGGCCGGGCCACATCCAGGTCATGACTCCTGGATGTCCTTCTGCTGTTGTCTATTTTTTTTTTTTTTTTTTTTCCCACGCCGGGGAGCGAACCTGGGCGATTCTGCGCTTCAGAACTGCGGTACGCGGTTTTTACCAATGTGCTAACGGGGCACACATCATCTGTAGGGAATTTAATCCTTATGAAGTTCACTTTTTTGGTTCCTCCTTGCCCAGATCCAGCTTGAGCTCCTTTCTGCTGCCTCTGCCATCGCTTTAAGGGCTCTAATCCTCTTCTTCCCAGAAATGGCGAGTTGTTTCATGAGATCATAAGCGGAGGTGCCCACAAACCCTCTTGCCCCGACCTCTATGGCGAAGATTTTGACCCGCAGACCTGCTTTCTTCAGGGTGCTGGCAAGACCGGCGTATTTTTCGGTCTTGTAGATATGTGCTTCTTCCATTCTGCTTTCGTATGGCACAGTGAGTTCTATCAGAATCACTTGTTTCGAGGAGTCAGAGTGGAGAGCGATGTCTGGTCTCATGCCTGTCTTGCTGATGACATCTGGGTAATTTCTCCACTCTGGGAGGTCTGCTGTACACTCCCAGTCGACTGCTCCATCCAGAAGACCCTTTGGCAATGTGCTGGTTGTCATAGCACTTTCGGGCCAGACCTGTTTCCCTCCTGCTTTGTAGAACGTTGTCATAGCAATTGGTGCGTTTGGGGTCATGGTTTTTTCGCTAACCACATCTGTGATCACTTTCAGAACTTGGTTGTGCCTCCATGTATACCTTCCTTGGGCTAGCGCTACTTTGCAAGAGCTTAGGACATGTTCCACTGTTTGTTTCTTCTGACAGAGCGGACATGCTGGGTCGTCTGATTTCCCCCATTTCACTAAGTTTGCATTCGAGGGGAGCAGGTCATATACAGATCTGAGGAGGAAGCTTATCCTTAGAGGAGCCATGTGCCACATATCGTTCCAGCTGAGACTTCTTTGGAGTGCACTGTCCCATGTTGTCCATTGCCCCTGTTGACCTTGCTGGACTGCCTTCTGCACTCTTTTGACATCTTCTTCTTCCTTCAACTCCTGTATGATCATGTCTCTTTTTTCCTTCCCTTTGGCTTTGGACCACCACTGCATTTTTGTTGCTCCCAGTCCCTGTCTGTTGGTTTGCGTGTGTCCAATTATTTCTTTGATGCTGAGGTTTCTCTTGGCATTGTTTACAGCCTCTTGGACTTTCCACTTTCTGCCAGTTCTCAGCTTTGGATGAACTGATCTCACGATATTGTCTTCCGATTCCTCCAGCATGCTCAACAGTCTTGCTTTTCCAACTTTGTATTCCTCCACTATGGATTTGAGAGGTAGCTTCAGCATTGCTTGACGACAGTAGAATGCAACATCAGTGAGACCAGGTGGGACACCGAGCCATTTTCTTGTGTATTTGTTGATTTTGGCTTCCATTGCTTCGACTGTGCTGGTGCAAATGTCATAGATTAGCAGTGGCCACAGCAGCTTTGGTATCAGCATGAACTGTAGACACCAGACTTTGTATTTGCCTGGCAGTCCGCAGTTATCTATTTTCTTCAGGCCTTCTTCTGCTGTTTGCTTGGTTTCACATCCCCTTTGTGTGTCTTTCAGGGAGTCATCATACCATCTTCCGAGACTTTTTACTGGCTCTTCTGTGACAGTGGGGATGGCTTGGTTGGCTACCATGAATTTGACTGAATCTGCCACTTTTCCTTTTCGCAGTGAGAGACTTCGGGATTTCTTAGGTTTGAACCTCATTCTTGAAGAGGCCACCAGCTCATCCAGCTGCTTTAAGATTTGGTGTGTCTCTTCCTCATCCGTGGACAAGACTGTTGTGTCATCCATGAAAGCTTTCAGAGGAGGCATCTGGTATCCATCTCCCAGATTCACTGGACCTGAAGTCTTCATTGCAGCTTTCAAGATGACTTCCATTGCCAACACGAACAGTATGGGAGAGATTGCACAGCCCATTGCAATGCCCACCGCTAGGTCTATCCAGTCCGTGGTGTATTTTTTGGTAGAGAACCGCATTGAGAACCCTTGGAAATACTTCCTCATCATTGTTCGGATGTTTTCTGGGATGTGATACATTTCAAGAGCCAGCTGGATCATATCGTGTGGAACTGATCCATATGCATTCGCCAGATCAAGCCAAACTACGTCAATGTCTCTCTTCTCTGTTCTTGCTTTTTGGATGGCATCCCAAATCAACGTGGCATGTTCCAAGCATCCAGGCATTCCTGGTATGCCTCCCTTTTGGACTGACATATCCAGATACTTGTTTTCAGTCAGGTATTTTGTCAATCTTGCTGCCATAACAGAGAAGAAGATTTTCCCCTCGACGTTCAGAAGTGATATTGGCCTGAACTGATTGATGCTGCTGGAGTTCTGCTCCTTCGGAATGTACACTCCTTCAGCTCTCATCCATTGGTCGCTGATCTTCTGGTTCCTCCATGCTGATCGAATCATCTTGTGGAGCCACTCGAGCACTTTTGGGCATTTCTTGTAGAGCAGGTATGGTATTCCGTTTGGTCCAGGTGCTGACTTGGCTCTGGCTTTCTTTACTACGTTCTTCACTTCATCCAGTGTTGGTGGTTTGTTATTGAATTTTCCTTCTGGCGCTGCAGGCCAAACCAGATTCTGGATTTCAAGTGGTGCCTCGCGCTGAGAATCGGAATATGTTTCCCTGAGATGCTGCTCTAGGGTTTCCTTGCCCACTGTGAGAGTCCCTGATTTGGGTTGTTCAAACAGTTTTCTTGCAAAGTCAAAGGGATCTTTGAAGAAACGATCTTGAGTCTTCTTCTTTTTGCTCTTTCTTCGCCTTGCTGATTCCACTTTGCTGAGAGCATTGTGTTTGGCCTTCAGATCTTTCCAGAGTTCCAGGAGCCCTTGCTTCTCGAATTCTGAGGCAGTTTTCATTCGCTTTTTAAGCTTCCTTTTCTCCCTCCGGATGCTCTCCATCTGTTGCTGTCTTCTGGATTTCTGGGGAGGCGTTTTTGTCTTTGGCTGCTTCACTCCATAAGTGTCCCTGCAGATACAG
>JAPXFY010000018.1:78474072-78476572 GCA_030674185.1 Monoplex corrugatus
GTAAATGATATCTGGATGGATGGAGCTGTTAGTGGGATTCTGATCCGGTTCGGCTGGCTTTCTGGCTCTATTTTGTGAGAGAAATTAATTGCTTTTCTTGACATTTTCTGCTGTGACAAAAAAGACGAACCTCAGGCTGTCTGTTGGTGTTGTGATTGAAATTCATTTTTGTTGTTCTTGAGATTTTCTCACAGCAATGTGTGTATTTTCCATAACATCTGAAATGTGAAGATTTACACTAATTCTATACAGTGTGAGCTTAACACAAAGATGTACTTCCTCATGTACTACGTAACATCATATTTCATAAAGTATCCTGGCTACGTATGACTGCATTTGACCACAGATGTGTTAATGTAAAAAGAAAGACAAAAAAAAATAAATAAATAAATAAAAATGAACTCTCTTAATCTGTCTAAATCGTGTTTGAGTTATAAAGCGTTTTCAACTTTCAGTCTCTCTCAGTTTTCTTCTTCTTCTTCTTTTTCTTCTTCTTCTTCTTCTCTTTCTCTCCCTCCCTCTCTCTCTCTTTCTCTCTCTCTCCCCCCCCTCTCTCTTTCAATCACACACATGTTCGCTCTCTCTCTCTCTCTCTCTCTCTCTCTCAAATGATTGCTCTCACTCTCTTTCTCTCTTTTTTTCTGATTCACACACACACACGCACATACACACAAACACACACACACACACATACTAACTACCATGAAATCACGTCCAGGGGGTAGTGGACACATTTTAACGACTGTCAGAGATCCACAAGCCGGTAAGAGAAGTAGTGTGCAGAAGCAACATAAAACAAGGAACCTCCCTCTCCCTGCCTGCAATGTGTCTGGCACTGACATGATGAAGGTGTGATGGGTTGTTATATATTGACGTTTAATCCCCACGTTACCAGTGTAAATTGTCGTCTGGGTGTGAATGGAACCCGGAATCTTGGAATGGATAGAGTTGTTCAATGATTTTGTTTTCAGGTTCATTTTGAGTTTCAAGTCTTAAATAAAAAAAATGTTGAAATGAGATTGCATTGCTTGACATCTTCCACTGGTTCGAAGAAGAAGAATGGGATATCAGTTTGTTTAACAAAGACTTCAATTTTTGACATTTTTAGAAGGGGTGGGTGGGCAGTATTTTTTGTTTTTATATTTTCCAATTCATGTCCCCTGAACAATGCCAAATAAACAATATCTTCACAATTTTTACAGGAACAAATATGGAATTAGTCATTCAGTGTGGATCACTAAGATGACTGTTTTAGTTGAGTAACAAAGTGAGGCTTAAAAGGTGTAGCTGTAGCTAATGTCTCTGAATATGTATCCATATATTTATATGCATATGCGTAAGACATATAAATACATACACGCGCGCGCGCGCGCGCGCGCGCACACACACACACAAAACACACACACATACTCACATACACACACACGCACACACTTACAAACACACACACACACAAACACACACACATACTCACACACACACACACACACACACACACACACACACACACACACACACACCACACATATATATATATATATATATATATACACTCACACACACACATACACTTACAAACAGACACACACAAACACACACACATACTCACATACACACACACACACATATATATATATATATATGCGCACACACACACACACACATACACACACACACACACACAAACACACACACACACAACACACACACACATACTCACACACACACACACACACACACACACACACACACACACACACACATATATATATATATATATATATATATATATATATATATATATATATATATGTATACACTCTCACAAACACATACACTTACAAACAGACACACACAAACACACACACACATACTCACACACACACACACACACACACACACACACACACACACACACACAACACACACACACACGCACACACACACACACACACACACTCAACACACAACACACACACACACACACACACACACAACACACACACAAACGCACATACACACACACACCACACACACACAACACACACTTATAAACACACACACACACACACACACACACACACACACACACACACACACACCACACACTTATAAACACACACACACACATACACACACATACGCACAACACACACACGCGCACACACACACACAATCACACACACACACACACACACACACACACACTTATAAACACTACACACACACACACACACACACTTATAAACACACACACACACACACACACACACACTTATAACACACACACACGCACACACACACACACACACACACACACACACACACACACACACACACACTTCACCTCTGTGGCCACTAAGCAGATGAAGGCTTGGTCATTTGATTCCTGTGTCGCCGTCTAATTTCCTGGCAGTTGATGTGAATTATGTTCCAGTCGTGAGTAGAGATGATTACCACAAGGATATGGCCATTGGTGGTTAATGTGGGCTTTCTGGCT
>JAPXFY010000018.1:78481572-78486572 GCA_030674185.1 Monoplex corrugatus
TATAGATATATATATGTATATATATATATATATATATATATATATTAGTACTTGCTTGCAACAAATGTGTTAGTGTGTTTGGGGGGGGACTAGGAGTGGGAGTTAGTATAATTGACCACTAGGCATAGGGCTGATTGGGAAAAATGAACTAATTAATGGAAAGCGCATTGAGTCTTTACCTATGTGTAGGAGAATAGCGCATAATAAAAGTTATTGATTATTATCATTAATCTCGGAAACTGAACGGCAACTTAACGGCACTAGTACGATATAAATCATCATCATCATCATGTGACCTGCCACGTGGCCTTGGCGATTATGGCCCTCCATGCCAATCTTTTTTCCTTGTTGTTCTGCAACCATGATTATGGATTTCCAGCATTAGATGATGAAGTCTTGATATGTTCCCATGAATTGCACCTGTCGCCGTGGTGTAGTGGTTAATGGAACAGACTACCGACCAGAAGGTTGTGGGTTCGAATCCCCATCAGTACCTTCAAAAATCATTGTGGGATTTTTCAGCTCTAACCAGCTCCTACCCAGAGTTGGGCGTGCTATGGGTTCATTGGGAAGACTGGGACCACACAGCCGAGTCTCATCCACTTCATGGATGCGTCATTGGGGTGTTGCTCAAATCTACTAACCAGCATCGCAGATGTCTGTATGTCTTGGGCCTGGTTGATGACATGATGTATCATGATAGTAAGCGTAGAGTATAGCCTTGTCACGCAGTCTCAATCCTAGATGGAACTCCACAGTATCATGATTGTCATCCTCATCTACATCATCATCATCATCGCATTGTAAAAACTGTGCCAGTATCTGTGGCCATTAAGATGGTGTAGAAAATGGGACGAAAAAAAACCAAACAAACAAACTTGGTGAGCACAAAGTAACCTCCCTGCGTGCGATGGTCTTAAAAAAATAAAGAACTGTCATATTGAATAAAGCAGGATATACATGTGTGTAGATACACACACACACACACACACACACACATCTATATATATATATATATATATATATATATATATATGTATGTATGTATGTATGTAAGTATAACCTGGATCATAGATCAGCTTTAAGAACAAACTGTTTTGCTAAACGACCACAAAAAATCCAGTCCAGGGATAATGAAGACATTTTATTGACCATCGTACAACTACCAACCTGTGAAACAGCCATCAGCAGCAACATGAAAAACATATTTTTTTGCAGCACGCAGTCAGCTGAAGCTGACAATCTATAAGCATACAAACTAAACGGCAACTTAACGGCACTAGTACGATCTAAATCGTCATCATCAATCATATGACCTGCCACGTGGCGTTGGTAATCATGGCCCTCCACATGAATTGTATCTTTTGTTGCTGCAGATACATCTCCCGCTCTTTCTGTCTTCATCCGCTCCACAAATACATGTAATATTTTCTCCCTGGGTTTACCTTGTGCTTTTTTGCTTTTTTTGGTGTTTTTTTTGTTTTTGTTTTTTGTCCAGCTTTCACTCGCCTCTTGAAATGCCCTATAAATGTTGCTTGTCTTTTTTCTGATCTTCTTCACTCGTGTTCTCTCTCTCTCTCTCTCTCTCTCTCTCTCTCTCTCTCTCTCTCTCTCTCTCTCTCTCTCTCTCTCTCTGTATGTGTGTGCGTGAGTGCGTGCGTGCGTGCGTGCGTGTGTGTGTGTGTGTGTGTGTGTGTGTGTGTGTGTGTGTGTGTGTGTGTTTGCCTCTTTCAAGAGTGTCTCGTTCGTTTCCTTTGCTGTCCATGGAACTACTCTTAACATTCTCCTTCGACACCACAAGTCAACTGCCTCAAATCTTGTTCTGACTTTGCGTGTTGACTGTCCACGCTTCACATCTGCACAACATTGATGGTTCCATATAACACTGAAGATAGCACCAACGAAAATGTCACTGTCTGGATCTATCAGTACGGAATGACACAGACACAGGGACAATTATGCTACAACCATGGCGATATCAATGAGTAGTATGTGTGTGTGTGGCGCCGTCTGTTCCCGCCAACAGTACATGCTGCGCTGCATTGTGGGATTTTCTTTTTTTAGTTTATTTTTCAAAGAAGAAATGGAAAGCTGGCATGTGGTTTCCAACTAAAACTTTAACAACAAGAGACTCAGCACGACTGGCTTGGCAGACGCCCCAGAGATGATATAACCCACAACTGTTGTTTCAACACCACTCCAGCCAAGCTGGCCAACACGGTGTGAGCCAGTAACATAATCCTTACACGCTCGCTCAGCCACCAAGGGGCGGTTGTGGCCCTTTAGAGACCTTTTGAGCAATACTTGTGGTGTGTGTGTTACTGTTACACAGACACTTTTGAGCAATACTTGTGGTGTGTGTGTTACTGTTACACAGACACTTTTGAGCAATACTTGTGGTGTGTGTGTTACTGTTACACAGACACTTTTGAGCAATACTTGTGGTGTGTGTGTTACTGTTACACAGACACTTTTGAGCAATACTTGTGGTGTGTGTGTTACTGTTACACGGACACTTTCTCCTATCCTCCCTCCAACGTTGTTAACTCTTTGACTCCCGCACCGTATCCACCAACAGCAAAAACTTAACCCTTTAACTCCCTCACCTTATCCACCAGCTTCCAGCAGGCTGAATGAATCAAAGGTTAAGTTTTTGCTTTTCCAGTATGGTTGACAATGCAGGATGCTATCGGACAGGATGCGGGTGTCAAAGGGTTAATATAGTCGGATCCAACACACACAAAAGATGATGCTTTTTGATACATGTCACGTTTTGTGAACACAGGAGCTCAGCACATTCAAATAAAATAGCTGCCAGCCAAACAAAGAGCTTTTTTGTTTGTTTTTGTTGTTTTGTTCTCTCTTTCTCTTTCTCTCTCTCTCTCTCTCTCTCTCTCTCTCTCTCCCTCTCCCTCCCCCCCTCTCTCTCTCTCTCTCTCTCTCTCTCTCTCTCTCTCTCTCAATTGCAAACTTCAGTTTTATGCTCCGATATCAAGTGATTTTCAATGAAATCTCACCACCATGATGGATATGCTTCTCGGTTTATGAGAAATACGCACGAACAAAAACAAAACACAAAACAGTGAAAAAAAAATCCATTCGGGGTAAGCATGGCAAAATCTTGCATGACAGCGACACGAAAAACCACTTAAACATGCCACACTACTTGCACATTCCCCAAGGAAATTCGATTCAAAATTTAACCACATATGGCTTTAGCAAATTCTTCAGCTGCGCAACACTCAACCATTCCCGTTCCCCGCTTTCTGAGCCAACACATTTTTTTTTTTTTTTTGCATAGAAGGAGGGAGAGCTTATCTGAAAGGAGGTGTCCATTTGCACACTCATTCGCCTATCCCCCAGGGACTGTCTGGTCCCAGTTTAGCTTTTTGCTGGAGATACCATGTCCCGTTTGAATTACGTGTTCCCACAACATGTTCATTGGGGATCTGGTCTTCATGCTTTAGGTAAGTGTGGTGAGTCAGACAGAAAATAGAACTGTGCCAATGATTTATGATAATTATACGTATTGCCATTGTATTGAATGACATGTGATACCAGTCTGAATTGTTCAGAATCTAATCAGGTATGACGATACGTGTCTTTTGCTTGAGTTTTTTGTTTTTGTTTTTGTTTTTGTTTATTTTGTTCTTTTGCTTTGTTTTTGTTTGTGTTTGTTTTGTTTTTCCTTTCTTGCTTTCTTTTGTGTTTGATTGTTTCTTTGTTTGTTTCTTTGTTTGTTTATTTGTTTTAGGTCCATGTTATACGATTATCTATATATGCTATTGGGCCACGTAAAGTCATATTACATGTACTATACGTATTATGGATATTTTAAATGAATTGGAATTTTTTCTTACCGTACGCTTACATGCATGCTTTGTTGTTTTCATTTTGTGTTTGTCTCTTTTACGTGTTTAAAATGGAGTTTAACATTTTGAAAAAAACAACAACAAAAACTGTGATACTGTGGTGAATGTCCCCAGATAGTTCAGGCCAGCAAGCAACCGAAATATAGGGATGAAGATGATGATGATGAGGAGGAGGAGGAGAAGGAAGAGGAGGAGAAATAGGACGGAGAGAAAGAAAGAAAGAGAAAGAGAGAGAGGGGGGGGGCAGATAGAGAGAGAGAGAGGCAGACAGACCGACAGATAAACAGACAGACAGACAGACAGACAGATAGACAGAGAAAGAGGGAGACAAAGAGAAAGGCAGAGAGAGAGAGAGAGAGGGGGGGGAGAGAGAGAGAGAGAGAGAGAGAGAAAGAGAGAGAGAGAGAGAGAGAGAAAGAAAGAGAGAGAGAGAGAGAGAGAAAGAGAGAGAGAGAGAGAGAGAGAGAAAGAGAGAGAGAGAGAGAGAGAGAGAGAGAGAGAGAGAGAGAGAGAGAGAGAGAGAGAGAGAGAGAGAGAGAGAGAGAGGTTATTGAACCCAGACACAAGTTTGCTCAATACCGAATACTGAAATGTCATTGCCCAGCTTTGGTGTCAAACAACGCTGTGCACTGACCTGTTTGTTTTTGTCTTGTTTTATTTTGTTTATTTTTGATTAATGCCCTAGCTGAATGGTTAAGACGGAAGTAATGCTCATCTTTCCATCAGTATTCTGAAAGTACTTTTCTCTGTCATCTATAAATTCCATCAGTAGCATTGACGTTTCATTCTTGACATATGCACCTGCTTTCGGTATCACATTCCATCAGACATTCTCCTGTAGGGATAAAGTATTGAGGAGCACATTTCTGATAATTGCAAACTGACGTATCACGAACACAAGAAAATCAGCACCATTCGTCATTAACTTTCCAGTGATGCTTTAGAAAGATTGCTTGTTCGTCTGTCTTTACCCGAGTTGACTATTGCAACACACACACGTTTGCTTAAAACAAAATCTGAAACAAATGTGACTGCCCGCGTTCAAGCAAACAGGCACTAGAAACACACACACAGACAGACAGACAGACAGACATACACACACACACACACACACACACACATACACAC
>JAPXFY010000018.1:78491572-78499072 GCA_030674185.1 Monoplex corrugatus
GAGAGAGAAAGAGAGAGAATTGGACAGCGGGTGAGCGAGAGAGAGAGAGAGACAGATCGTGCATGGCTTGCATATACCGTACTCAAATGTCACAACGCAGGCTTGGAGACCAGCAATGTTACTTCAACCTTTCCACATAACACTAATTTCAAACTAATGACTGTAGATGAACAGAACGTCTCATTAGGCTGCTTGTACAGATTGGTATAA
This sequence comes from Monoplex corrugatus, assembly GCA_030674185.1. Lineage (NCBI taxonomy): Eukaryota > Metazoa > Mollusca > Gastropoda > Littorinimorpha > Ranellidae > Monoplex > Monoplex corrugatus. The sequence continues at coordinate 78,491,783 of JAPXFY010000018.1, forward strand.
TTGCCATTTCTTCTGTCACCGTCATTTGCTGTGATGATTATTGGTCAGATTATACATGTACAACTTGCTGTCACCAATTATATCTTTCTGTTATCTGGTACATGTGGTTGTGGCCATGTTTAGGCTGTAACAATGAATTGATATGCACCCAATATGTGTGTCCTACCGTAGTGTTTCACAAGTAGATCACTCGTGGGGAAGATTAGGAAAAGACAGGCAACATCTATAGGCCATTTTATGAGAAAGGGGGATTTGGAGCACCTGGTCACAACGGGAAAGCTGGAAGGTAAGAGAGCACCGGGTAGACCCAGAGAGAAAATGCTGGACGGACTTGCAGAGTGGCTGTGGACGGGGAGGGTGGGGGAGATGCTAGGGACAACGAGAGATAGAGGCAGATGGAAGTCCATGATCGCCAACGCCATGCGGCAGGGCACCTGATTGTGGTGATGATCATAGTGTTTATATTCCCTTTTGTATTTTATTTTGTTTTATTTGTTTTACTTTAGTTTACTTTATTATATTTTATTTCCTTTTATTTTAGGTTACTTGAGTGTACTTTAGTTCAGATTACTTTAGTTTAGTTTATCATAGTTTAGTATCTTTTCTTAGTGTTTGATTTTATTGGTGTAACCCTGTCAAAGACCTACAGGTCAAAAGTGATATTGTTCTGTCCGTATTTTGGGTATGTGTGAACTGTGTTCCTCCCCAAAAGTGAGTAGAATGTATTTCCTGTTCATCGACAGAACAGAGATGTCAGAGATTCCTCAGTGCACAGCACAGAAACAGGCTCAGTAGACATAAAAAAAATCTAGACCCAGAAAAGTTAACCCTTTGACTCTTGCACCCTATCCGCTAGCATCCTGCCTCGTTATCAGGGATACCAAAGCTAAAAAAAATTAACCCTTTGACTCTCTCACCTATCCACAAACTTCCTACAAGAAGCTGGTGGAAAGGGTGCCGGAGTTAAAGGGTTAAACCAGAAGAAAAAAAAATCCCTACCATTGGATGACCTGTATACTCTCGAGAGAAACACGCCATCCAAATATTGTAAGCACCGTAGTAGCAACATTGTGCCGTAAACACACATCAGCCAAACCAGTCTTATTGTCGTCAGTGACTCTTGCAGAAAACATAACGCTTCTTTGACCAAGACCATCTTCAAAACGGACTTTCGTTCGCTCAAGAAACTATCCGGTTAATTAATGGTATCTCTATTTCTGTTTCTTTAGTAATTTTATTGTTCTTTTTGCCTAATTCACTCCCCTTTGACTCCCTCACCTTATCCACCAACTGCAAAAACTTAACCCTTTGTCTCCCTCACCCTATCCACCAACTGCAAAAAAAATAACCCTTTGCCTCCCTCACCTTATCCACCCAACTGCAAAAACTTAACCCTTTGACTCCCTCACCCTATCCACCAACTGCAAAAAATTAACCCTTTGACTACCTCACCCTATCCACCAACTGCAAAAAATTAACCCTTTGACTCCCTCACCTATCCACCAACTGCAAAAAATTTAACCCTTTGACTCCCTCACCCTATCCACCAACTGCAAAAACTTAACCCTTTGACTCCCTCACCCTATCCACCAACTGCAAAAAACTTAACCCTTTGTCTCCCTCACCCTATCCACCACCTTTCTGCAGAAAGCTGGCGGATAGGGTGAGAGAGCCAAAGGATGAAGTGTTTGCTATGCTAGCATGGTTAGCAATGCAGGATGATGGTGGACAGGGTGCGGGAGTCAAAGGTTAACACCCAGCCGACTGCGTAGAGCCATATCAGGGCTGTTTCTGGCTTTTCATGTATGTGCCAATCGTTAAACAGTCAAGGAGAGAATTCAACTGCTCTCCTCCTGTGCGAAAGCGTTTTTTTTTTAAATTTGTTTAAAGGGAAGGACAGTGTCTGGTTACAATGGCTACTGCCAAGAACTTGTGGTTTGTGTTTGATATGTAAGACAGTGTCTGGTTACAATGGCTACTGCCAAGAACTTGTGGTTTGTGTTTGATATGTAAGACAGTGTCTGGTTACAATGGCTACTGCCAAGAACTTGTGGTTTGTGTTTGATATGTAAGACAGTGTCTGGTTACAATGGCTACTGCCAAAAACTTGTGGTTTGTGTTTGATATGTAAGACATAATCTTAGGAGTGTAAGGAAATTAGGACCGAAACTGTGCCTGAGGGGAGTGTTTTTTTCCATGAAGATCTCTGCTGCTGTGCTTTCCCTACGTTCTTTTGCTACTGTTTTCATCTCTCAGATCCCATCCATCCCGCCCACGAACACAACTATGAAGAAGGGTGTTCCTGCACTGAAGTCAGATAGATCGAGAAACTGCTGCCAGTGCTGTGCTGTATCTGAAAACAAACATAACACATGCCAATCGGTGTTTTTCTTTTTTAAATGCAGAATCAATGTCTGTGTTTAACTCTCAAGCACCCTATCTACCAACAGCAAATAAATTAACCCTTTGACTCCGACACCGTCCGCCAGCTTCCTGCAGGAAGAATTTGGATAGGGTAAGGGATTCAAATTAAGTATTTTCTTCGTTAGCGTAGCTTGGCAGTGCAAGATGCTGGAAGACAGGGTCTGGGAGTCAAAGGTTTAATATCAAATCAAGTCAGGCCAAATTTATGTCCTTAAGGGAAATAACTGTAAAGTGTGTAAAAGTATGTAAAGTATGTAAAGTATGTATGTTGCGCTATTACGTGATCTTCATCTGGTATGAAGAACAAACTAATAGGCAGAAACAAAATCGCACATCAATAACGGTCACACACAAACACACACACACACACACACACACACACACACACACACACACACACACACACACACACACACACACACACACATATATATATATATATATATATATATATATATAATACATACATACTCTCTCTCTCTCTTTCTCTCTTCCTCTCTCTCTCCTCTCTAATACAAACATTCGCTCTGTCTGTCTGTCTGTCTGTCGTCTCTCTCTTCTCTCTCTCTGTCTCCGTCTTTGTCTCTCTTTGTCTCTCTGTCTCTCTCTGTCTCTGTCTCTCTGTCTTTCCGTCTCTGTCTCTGTCTGTTTGTCTGTCTGTCTGCTGTCTGTCTGTCTCTGTCTCTCTGTCTCTGTCTCTCTTCTCTCTTCCATTACAATATATATAATATATATATATATATATATATCGCTTTCTTTCTCTCTTTCTCACTCTCTCTCTCTCTCTCATATACACACACACACACAAACACACACAGAGAAACATACATGTACACACAAAGAAAATTGTGGTGTACACACAAACACACATACAGTACAAACTTTCATATACTCAATACAAATGCATGCTTCAAATCGTGTCTTGATTCAGAAATTTGAGGAAAAAAACAACCAGACAAAACAAAACAGAAACACACACACAAACAAACCACAAATCAACAAACAAACAAGCAAACAAACATTCCAACCGACATACCAACATTGTTTCTTGATTTATACTCTTTACAGTTCCAGTTCAAGAAACTAAAACCCTCCTTTCCTTCATAATGAGCACAACAAAATCCGCTTTTTTTTTTTCCGACACGAAAAAAACCTCTTTAAACTGCCAAATCTACAGCATATTGCAAAATTATGGGGAAGTTCCACTCTGATTTTTAACCGTGTATGGCTTTCACAGTTATAGCATTCACCCCTACACTGGGTCCATGCTTTTAAAGTTAAAGCCAGCACATCAGCAGAGAAGAAGGATAGCTTATTCACAAGGACATCCAATTGGACGGTCATTTGGCTTAACCCCCAGAGACTATCTGTTCCCATTTCAGCTGGTGCTGGTGATGGCTGGCGTGGGTGTTGTGTGATCCACATTGATTTCTGCGCTCCTAGAACACGTTCACTGCAGATCTGAACTCTGCATGCATCACATCGTGGGAAGGAGAAATTAAAGAAGAGATAAATAACTTGTAAGTGAGAGCGAGAAAGAGGAGAGAGAGAAAGAGAGAGAAAGACAGAGACAGACAGAGAGACAGAGAGACAGACAGACAAGAGACATAGACAGACAGACAGGCAGCCAGAGAAAAAAGAGAAAGAGATAGATAGACAGACAGACAGAGATACAAAGAGAGAGAGAGAGAGAGAGAGGAGCAGAAAGCGATGGAGAGGGACAGAGAGCGAGAAAGACAAAGAGACCGAGAAAGAGAAACAGAGAGACCGAGAAAGAGTGACAGATAACAGAGAGAAAGAATGAGAGAGACAGACAGAGACAGAGAGACAGAGACAGAGATCGAAGAAAGACAGAGAAAAAGAGAAAGAGACAGACAGACATACAGAGACAGAAACAGAGAGAGACAGAGACAGAGAGACAAGAGAGAGAGAGAGAGAGGCAGACAGACAGACAGAGATAGACAGACAGAGACAGAAATCGATGAAGAAAGACAGACAGAGAGAGAAAGAGACAGACAGACAGACAGAGACAGAGACAGAAACAGAGAGAGAAAGAGACAGAGACAGACAGACAGAGACAGAAACAGAGAGAGACAGAGACAGAGAGACAGAGACAGAGAGAGAGAGACAGACAGACAGACAGACAGACAGACAGACAGACAGACAGTCAGACAGATAGACAGACAGAGAAAACAGAAAAGAACCATTCTCGACATTCGTAAGATGTGCAGACTTGGGTCATGGCACAATTGCATGTCTCAGACAAGTAACGTGCCATTCAGACATCTCCTCCACTAAAGTGGTCATGTAGGCCTCACACCAACGTCAGTCACAGCTCTGTGGCGCCGTCACAGAAGTTTGTATGCATCATGATTCCTTCACCAAGACCAGTTTCCAAACGTGTTTGTTTATTACAGAAACCTGGAAAATGGCATCTCTCTCTCCTCTCTCTCTCTCTCTCTCTCTCTCTCTCTCTCTCTCTCTCTCTCTCTCTCTCTCTCTCTCTCTCTCTTCTCTCTCTCTCTCTCTCTCTCTCTTCTCTTCCTCTCTCTCTGTCTCTGTCTCTGTGTCTCTCTGTCTCTCTCTCTCTCTGTCTCTCTCTCTCTCTGTCTGCGCCCCTCTCTCTCTGTCTGCCTCTCTCTCCCTCCTTCTCTATCTTCTCTCTCTCTCTCTCTCTCTCCCTCTCTCTCTCTCTCTCTCTCTCTCTCTCTCTCTCTCTCTCTCTCTCTCTCTCAGCGGGCCCCAGTAGCTCAGTTGGTTTGAGCGTCGAATTCACATGCTAATGGTTGTGGGTTCGAATCCCGGGGTGCGCTATATTAAAATTGGCCATCTCGCTGCCCCATCTTAACATCATATATTGTTCTGGTGGTGTCAGTATAGGATTAGATAGGTCCCCCTTCCCCCACTTCCTTGGGATGGTTATCCCTCGGCCATATCACCTGAGGTGGGTGTCGACGTAAAACCTCAACTCAATCAATCAATCAATCTCTCTCTCTCTCTCTCTCTCTCTCTCTCTCTCTCTCTCTTCTCTCTCACTGTCTCAGTCTCTGTCTTTCTGCGTGTGTGTCTCTCTCTGTTTCCCTATCTCTGTCTCTCTTTCTCCCCCCCTCTCTCTCTCTCTCTCCCTCTCTATCTCTCCCTTCTTCCAGTCTGTTTCTCCCTCCCTCTCTTTCCCTTCTTCCCCTCTCTCTGTCTCTGTCTGTCTGTCTGTCTGTCTGTCAGTCTGTCTGCCTGTCTATCTGTCTTTCTCTGTCGCTGTCTCTGTCTTCCTCTCTCTCTCTTTCTCTCTCTCTCTCTGTCTTCATCTGTCTCCTCTCTCTCTCTCTCTCTCTCTCTCTGTCTCCGTCTGTCTGTCTATCTCTCTCTCTTCTCATCTCTATCTCCTCTCTCTCTCTCTGTCTCCGTCTGTCTGTCTCTCTCTTCTCATCTCTATCTCCTCTCTCTCTCTCTGTCTCCGTCTGCCTGTCTCTCTCTCTCTCTCTCTCTCTCTCTCTCTCTTCTCTCTCTCTCTCTCTCCTCTCCGCTGTGCTGTGCTGTGCTGTGCTTCTAGCTTACATATATTCTCAAATAATCTTTTTTGCGCTTGTGTATGACCAGTGTGAATTGTCTATCGTTGAACGAATTGAATCAGACCATTTGCCTGTCACAGCTCGTATTTGTTTTCCGAATGAAAATACTTCAAACATAGATCATGAAAGTCATGAACAGCTCATCGAAAAAATCCTTTGGAAAGTGATGAATATGTACATCTGTATCGTGATGCATTAAGTCAAGACGAAAACCGTAGAAAATTTGATGATGCTATAAGTTTGATAGATCTTAACGTGAATATGGCACTGAATATGTTTAATGACTGTATAAAAGAAAGTGCTGAGTGTATGAAGAAACGTGTAGTCTTAAACAGTAAGAGAGTACCTGGTGATTGGTTTGATCAAGAATGTGTGTGTGCAAGGAGAAATGTAAGGAGACTGTTAAAAACAAGTCGCCGCTCAAAGAAACCTGAAGATCAAAATAAATATGTAATTGCTAGACGTGAATATAAAAATTTACAAAAAAGAAAGAAAGTGCATTTTGATAAGGCGATAGTTGACAAATTAGTCCACTCTGTTAAAAGCCAGAAGGAATTCTGGAATACAGTTAACAAATTGACTTCAAGAAGAAAACAACCTATAAGTAATATCACGATGGATACATGGTTCCACCACTTCAAAGCTTTGTTAGAAACTGATATCAACATCGATAACACACAGAATGAGGACGTACTAGTTGATGAGAGTGATGGCTATATGAACCACCCAATAGCAAAAGAGGAAGTACAATTTGCAATTAGGAAATTGAAAAACCGGAAAGCTGCTCCTCCAGACGGCATCACAGATGAACTTTTTAAGAATTTATGTGAGCAAGTAATGCAGTTTTTCTTAAAGTTATTCAATACTTTATTTGATAATGGTGAATTTCCCCCAAACTGGACTGAATCTATTATCTTACCACTTTTTAAAAAGCGAGAAAATAGTCATCCCAATAATTATAGAGGAATTTCGATTAGTGACATAAGTAGTAAACTAGTTTTATTTCTATACAAAGAGTTTAAATTTAGAGACAGCAATTTCTTGAGTCTTTTTGAAATTAATTCTACCCAACGGACGCAAGGCTCGACTATGAATAGAATGTTTGTATCTTATGTTCTTTTCGCTTATTTGTTATGCGCTTGTACAACATATTTCAAATTAGAAATATGGTTAGTGCCTAGCTAACGTTTGTATGATTGTGAGAATGCATAATTATGTGTATCCCCCTTCTAAGGGGTTGTGACCTGTATGAATAAACCATCTGAAGTCTGGAGTGTCTTCATCTCTCCCTCCTCTC
>JAPXFY010000018.1:78504072-78514072 GCA_030674185.1 Monoplex corrugatus
AGAAAACACCCACCAATTATTGGAAGTACTGTAGCAGTAATGTGTATCTCTAACAAACTATAACAGAAAACACCCACCAATTATTGGAAGTACTGTAGCAGTGATGTGCACCTCAAACAATCTATAAGAGAAAACACCCACTAATTATTGGAAGTACTGTAGAAACTATAAGAGAAAACACCCACCAATTGTTGGAAGTACTGTAGAAACTATAAGAGAAAACACCCACCAATTATTGGAAGTACTGTAGAAACTATAAGAGAAAACACCCACTAATTATTGGAAGTACTGTAAAAACTATAAGAGAAAACACTCACTAATTAATGGAAGTACTGTAGAAACTATAAGAGAAAACACCCACCAATTATTGGAAGTACTGTAAAAACTATAAGAGAAAACACCCACCAATTATTGGAAGTACTGTAGCAGTGATGTGACCTCACACAAACCTGGCACACTATTCTTCCGTGATAAATCTTGTCAGTGACACACTTTTCTTCTTTCAATCCTTTTTCAATGTGGACGTGTTCGCTCAAGAAACTTTTTAAGTAAAAGCCCCCCTCCCCCCCCCATCTCTCTCTCTCTCTCTCTCTCTCTCTCTCTCTCTCTCTCTCTCTCTCTCTCTCTCTCTCTCTCTCTCTCTCTCTCTCTCTGATCCTCGCCAACATTTGGGGAGACGTATTAGCAGAATCTTGTCATGGCTGGAGTGAATCAATTTGAAGAGAACAGCTCTGTTTCAGGAGGATAGAGTGTGAGGATAAAATGGCCATTATTCTCCTGGGTCAGACGCTGCGCTGTCGCATTCTATTTTCTTCAGGAAAACACTAATCGTTTTAACCCTTTGACCCCTGCACTCTGTCTACCAGCATACTGCATTGTCAACCATGGTAGCAAAGCAAACATTCAACCCTTTGATTCCCTCACCCTATCCACCAGCTTCCCGCAAGAAGCTGGTGGATAGGGTGAGGGAATCAAAGGGTTATTTTTTGCAGTTGGTGGATAGGGTACTGGAGTCAAAGGGTTAAATGAAACCTGTCCTCCTACCCAACAGACAGTGTCGCACTATTTTTCTAAGGATTTCAGTGAGTGACAACGGTGCACAGTGCTTGGCTAGACCGCTGTTTTTAACAAGGTCTTGGTTGTGTCTGATATAGGAAAGTACAATTCGTACTATTAGTCTAGGAACACCAAACATTTTTGTGCTGAACATGTCACACTCCAACACACACACACACACACACACACACACACCACACACACACACCACACACACACACACACACACATACACACAACACACACACAATACACACAACACACATACACATCCACACACACATACACACACACACACATACACAACACACACACATACACACACAACACCACACACACATACACACACAACACATACACACACATCACACACACACTCTACACACACACACACACACAACACACACACACACATCACACTACCACACACACACACACACACACACACACACACACCACACACACACACACAAAAGAAAAAAGTCAGGAATAAAAGAAGGAAGGAAAAAAAGAAAACTGAACAAGCAGATCAACACTTAAGCACCAACAGCCTACGCAAGAGAGCCGGTGAGCACGTTCGAAAATGTGTGCATGTTGGAGGAATATATGTCTTTAGAATGAACTTTTTCTGTTATTCTACAACCAGTTTCTTCCAAATAAACATCAAGTTGTCACTCTGTAGTCATACCACCTCCCCGCCGCCCCTAAAAAATGGAATGGATAAACGAAATAAAAAAAAGAAATCTTGGAACGCCTTGAACTTTGCAGTGCCACGTGTGCTTTTCAAATACACGCCTGCTAGTTCTGCATGCTGAAACATCACCATTCCCCCAGGTTCTAGAACAACGTGATTTTAAAATATCACTAAAATGCCCATGTAATGCTCAAGAAGTGTAGTCTAGTCTTTTTGTCAGAACTCTGTCCTAAGAACTCCCACACAAATGTCTGACAGAAGCCTTAAGGAGTTTACATCCACAGCCTTTCCAAGACATTCACATTCATCCAAACAGCAATGTGTGAGCCCATGGCATCGTTTGGACATGTTCGTTTTATCGTGATGTTGGCACGTGATGTCCATAGCCTTTGGGACGTTGCTTGTCATTGCTGTTGACTGAAAACATTGCTGTCTGCCCTTCCCTTCAACACACACACAAGTGGAAGCTGTGTCGCTGTAACAAGTGGAAGCTGTGTCGCTGTAACAAGTGGAAACTGTGTCGCTGTAACAAGTGGAAGCTGTGTCGCTGTAACAAGTGGAAGTTGTGTCGCTGTAACAAGTGGAAAGTTGTGTCGCTGTAACAAATTTGAAGCTGTGTCGCTGTAACAAGTGGAAGTTGTGTCGCTGTAACAAGTGGAAGTTGTGTCGCTGTAACAAGTGGAAGTTGTGTCGCTGTAACAAGTGGAAGCTGTGTCGCTGTAACAAGTGGAAGTTGTGTCGCTGTAACAAGTGGAAGTGTGTCGCTGTAACAAGTGGAAGCTGTGTCGCTGTAACAAGTGGAATGTGTCGCTGTAACAAGTGGAATTGTGTCGCTGTAACAAGTGGAAACTGTGTCGCTGTAACAAGTGGAAACTGTGTCGCTGTAACAAGTGGAAGTGTGTCGCTGTAACAAGTGGAAACTGTGTCCTGTAACAAGTGGAAACTGTGTCGCTGTAACAACTCGAAACTGTTCGCTGTATAATCTCATTGGAATTTATTTGCAGTAAAATAAGCTGGAAGCTGTCGCTTTTTGAACAGTGGTATACATGTGTCTCGATTGTTGAAGTGTGTTATCAATGGAGTGTTTTCAGTCGAATGCTGTAACAGTGGAGCTAGTGTTGTAACAAAATGCTTTTATCAGTGGGCTAAGTGACAACGTGCTCGCTTATCAGTGGGCTAGTTGTGTACAAAGTGACTGTATCAGTGACAAGTGGAACAATGTGCTCTTATCAGTGGGCTATGTGTACAAATGCTACTATCAGTGGAGACTATGTGTACAAAAACTTGCCTTTATCAAGTGGGACCATGTGTAACAAAGTGCTCTTCGTGTGGCCATTGTACAAAGTGGAAACTTATCAGTGTGTACATGTGAACAACGTGTCCTTAATCACAGTGGAGCATGTGTACAGCAGTACCTTACAGCTGGGCATGTAACAAAGTGCTCTTACAAGTGGCAAGCTGGCTATGTGTAACAAAAGCGTGTCCTTACAGTGGAATGTGTCGCTGTAATAGTGGTACAAAGTGCTCTTAATCAGTGGAGCTAGTGTGTAACAAGTGGTCTTATCGTGGTGCTATGTGTACAAGTGTGCTCTTATCAGTGTAAGCAATGTGAAAAGTTGCTTACAGTGGGCTTGTGTACAAAGTGTCTTATCAGTGAGCTATTTACAAATGCTCTATCATGGGGCTGATGTTGACAAATAGAGCTCTTATCAGTGGAGCATTGTATCTAAAATGCTTATCATGTGGGCATTGTGTACAAGTGTCTTATCAATGGGGCTTTGTACAAAGTGCTTATCAGTGGGCTATGTGTACAAAGTGCTTTATCAGGGGCTATGTGTACAAAGTGCTCTTATCAGTGGGGCTATGTGTACAAAGTGCTCTTATCACAGGGGCTATGTGTACAACAGTGCTCTTATCAGTGGGGCTATGTGTACAAAAGTGCTCTTATCAGTGGAGCTATGTGTACAAATGCTCTTATCAGTGGGGCTATGTGTACAAAATGCTCTTATCATGGGAGCATGTGTACAAAGTGCTCTTATCAGTGGGGCTATGTGTACAAAGTGCTCTTATCAGTGGGCATGTGTACAAAGTGCTCTTATCAGTGGGGCTATGTGTACAAAGTGCTCTTATCAGTGGGGCTATGTGTACAAAGTGCTCTTATCAGCGGGGCTATGTGTACAAAGTGCTCTTATCAGTGGGGTATGTGTACAAAGTGCTCTTATCAGTGGGGCTATGTGACAAATGCTCTTATCAGTGGGGCTATGTGTACAAAGTGCTCTTATCAGTGGGGCTATGTGTACAAATGCTCTTATCAGTGGGGCTATGTGTACAAATGATCTTATCAGTGGGGCTATGTGTACAAAGTGCTCTTATCAGTTGGGGCTATGTGTACAAAGTGCTCTTATCAGTGGGGCTATGTGTACAAAGTGTTCTTATCAGTGGGGCTATGTGTACAAAGTGCTCTTATAAGCGCATTCAAAACAATGCTGCACGCTTGTACTCAAAAGAAAAAAGTGACCACATTCTCCTCTCTGGCACAACTTCACTGGCTCCCTGTATCAAAGCGCATACAATACAAACTAGCACCATGTGCTACAAAAGCCTCAATAACGCAGCCCCGATTACCTGTCAAGCTACTGAGATCTATGTTCCTCACGTACCTCCGCTCTGCCTCGATCCTCTGACTTTTCGCTTTCCACGCACTAAGCTCAATACCTATGGTCCACGAGCCTTCTCTGTTTCTGGTCACTCTCTGGAACAAACTTCTCTCTCTCAGTCGTCAGCAACCTACTTTTGTCTCCTTCAAGTCCGCTCTCAAAATCACCTTTTCCTCCGCATAAAATCCTAACCTCACCCAATACCCCCCCCCCTCTCCTCTGCAGCCTGTCTCCGCTCGGAGGGAAATCACATGGTTATAATATATAATTGTAATATGCTATGCTCTCTATAATTTTCATTGTTTTATTCTTGCTTTTATTGCTTTTATTCTTTTCTCCATTTATAGCCATGCGGGTGTGTGTGTTGTGTGTGTCAGTGTGTGTGTTGTGTGTAGTGTGTGTTGCGTGCGTGCGTGTGTGTGCGTGCGTGCGTTGCGTGCGTGGTGGTGTTGTCTGTTCAGCGCTTAGATTGATTTTATCAAGATTTTGCGCTATATAAATTTGTAATTATTATATTATTATTATAAATTGCTCTTATCATAGGGGCTATGTGTACAAAGTGCTCTTATCAGAGGGGCTATGTGTACAAAGTGCTCTTATCAGAGGGGCTATGTGTACAAAGTGCTCTTATCGAGGGGCTATGTGTACAAAGTGCTCTTATCAGAGGGGCTATGTGTACAAAGTGCTCTTATCAGAGGGGCTATGTGTAAAAAAGTGCTCTTATCAGAGGGCTATGTGTACAAAGTGCTCTTATCAGAGGGCTATGTGTACAAAGTGCTCTTATCAGAGGGGCTATGTGTACAAAACGCATCAAACAAATCCTAAACTGCCCGGCTGAATGCAAGGAGAAAGTTTCCAGGCATGAAAACGTCTTTAAAATGTCGCTCGTGTGCTCACTGTCAAAACAAATTACACGCAAAGTTTATCAGAGAAGAACGTTCACAAATCTTATAAACAGCAGTCATTCACTCCCAACATGACTGTCAGAAAGTCGCTCGCAAAAGTTCCTGGCTAGTATAAAATATTTCAAAGAAAAAAAAACAACAACACAATCGAGAATAAGGAAGAAGAGAGATCGTTTCAGATCGTCTCTCACAAACCAAGGTAAAGAAGGATTACATACCCCTCATACACAGAATGGAGAAGGATGCAGCTTGAGACTAATAAGGTAAGTGGTCTGGGTCATCCACTGATTTCTGGCGCAAAGAAGAAAACATCACGTAGGTATTAGAAGCATTGTAGCGGTGATGTGTACCACGTGCAAACATGACCCTCTGACCTCTGGCTATTGGAAAGCCTTACAAGCATCACGCTTGCTTTTCTGCGGTTGTCATCCAAACAGACTGAGTCACTCAGAACTCTTCTGGTGAGTAGTCTCCCTTTCTTTGCTTCTCGTGGCATCCGGAGAAAGGAAGTCAATGATTGTTGTCATAGATGAGGGAGCTTTATCGAAGAGAAGATCTCTTAAAAACAGGGGATAGAACGTGAGGGTAAAATGGTCTCTGACATTCCGGGACATACTTTAGGTTGTCCATTTTCTCAGAATCGTTTAGCGTCCCAAGAGGAATGAACTTGGTTCACTTATCAGACAGTGTCCCACACCACCCTGTTGTTTTTCTTGTTTGTTGTTGTTGTTGTTGTTGTGTTGTTGTTGTTGTTGTGTTGTTGTTGTTGTGTTGTTGTTGTTGTGTGTGTGCATTTTACAAGTTTGAAAGGTTTTAATGAATCAGAACGGAGCCCATTACCTAGCTGAGTTGATATTAGTAGGAAGCTGTTAGATGTGCCTCATCTTCAAACAGAGAGCTCACAGGTCATTACATAACATTTAAAAATATACAAGTATTACCATTTTATGCAAGTCTATTTTTTCAAGACAACTTAACAGTCACTTTTTTCTTTGTTTTTTTTTTCTTTTGTGTACTAACGTATACAACATGTTTTGATGACTTAAAACATTGATGAACAAAGAAGGGAACTAAACAGGGACACTCGTAGAAAGCAGACAAAAGCAAAGATGAAAAACAAATAAAATCCATCAATAAGATAAAATAACAAACACACAAATGAACACACAGATAAAACAAAATAGCATAATGCCAACAAACAACGAACAATTGACAGAAATTGAAGTAAACATGCTCAGAGGAAAGGGGGTGCATTGTTCATAACTTTTTTTTTTTGGTGGGGGGGGGGGGGGGGTCCTTCTCTAAAACACATAAGAAGAAAAACTATAGCAAAAGAAATGAGTTGAGCAGATTCAAATGGGGAGTAAGTGTGAACAAAATGGTGTTCTATAAGAAATAAAAACAGCGGCTTGGAAATAGAAAACGCACAAAAAGGCACCGGTTCAGATTTCTCTCACAGATGTAGAAGAAAAGAAAGATTGGGTGACTCTTTGGCACAGTCCACAACTTGACATTGACAAGAAACGTCATCTGGATCATCCAATGATTTCTGGTATCCCTAAGGAAGATGATTATGCAGAAAATTGGGGAAAACAAACAAACGAACAAATAGACAAACAAACAAACAAACAAACAAGCAAACAAGCAAGCAAACAAGCAAACAAACGAACAACCTTGGGGGCGACGTATGTTTCACTGAAACACTGACCTAACTCATGTTGCTGTTGGCGAATTTTCCCTCTCAGAATGCTTCCTTTGATAAGACTAATCTCCAAAAAGGTACTTGTTCACTGAAGAAACACTTTTGCGTATAGTTTTGCTGTTTCTGCTTCTTGCTGACATATGTTTTTTTTTAATGATCCCGTCCTGGCTGGAAGATATGTTTGGAAAGAGCAGCATTTTCTCAACAGCGTAGAGAGTGAGGTAAAACGCTCATAAATGTCTTGGGTCAGACGTGGGGTTGTAATCTTTCTGAGAATTACCGGACGTCTAAGGAGATATTTCAATTTCTTCTTAACAGACAGACAGCTTGCTTCACAATTTTGTATTACGTTAGAGAGGAGCTCAGTGCATGGCTACACAAATGTTGCTGAAGGTACGCTGGTTGTGTCTGATGTTGACAGGTATCACTTACGCTGTGATTTCTTTGGAACAACAAGTGACTAGTGTCTTCAACACACCAACCATTGTTTCCTTATGTTTTGGGCCATTTGTTTGGAAGTTTCGTTCAAAACACAACGCACAAATAAATACACACAGACACAACACACACACACACACACACACTCACACTCACACACACACACAACACACACTCACACACACACACACACCACACACTCACACATACACCACTAACACACACACCACACACAACACACACACACACACACACACACACACACACACAACACCACACACACACACACACACACACACACACGAACACAAACACACACAACACCACACACAACACACACACCACACATACACACTCACACCACAAACACACACACACAAACACAACACACACACAACACACACACACCACACACACACACACACACACACCCCACACACACACACACACCACACACACACACACACACACACACACACCTGTCAGTTCAAGAGATTGTTTTTCACATATATCAGCTTGGAAGCATTTACAGAAACAAGTGGCGGTCAGCAGGATCGCTCTGGCAACTGTGAAAGAGTAATTCCTTGCATAGTGGACAATAAACATGAGACAGGTACTTGTATTTCACGGTGAGTACAGCCAAGCTCTTTCTGATGCAAAAAAGCTTTTTAAAAACGTCATTCCATTGCAAGTTTCTGCAGGGACATACATTTAACTGCTTTGCAATATAACTGTGCATTTTTATTGCAGATTACTGCTGGCATTTAAATTCAAGTGCATTACAATATAACTGCACATTGTAGTGTAGATTCCTGCAGGGACCTTAATTGAATTGCTTTACAGATATAACTGTGGGACTTCAATTTAATTTAACGTTTTACAATATAACTGTGGGACTTTAACTTAAAACTGACTTTTACAATATACTGTGGATAATTTAATTACATTTACTTGCTGTGCCAATTTAATGTAGACTTCAATTGTGACTTATTTTACGACTTAATATGTGTGGGACTCATTAATTTAACGATCTTTACAATAGACTTTGGGAAATAAATTTATAACGACTTTACAACAACTGTGGGACTTTAATAATATAACAATTTACAATTATGGGCTTCAATCTAAAACAACACTATGACTGTGGACTTAACTACAACACCGACTTTACAATAAACGGACAATTAAAACTTACATATAACACAACACACAATACAACACATAATTAACTACATTAACTGACACATTAACGACACAAAACGGGCAATACACTACACATAAACGTGCGGCACATGTTGTTCAATTGTGGGACTTAAGTTAAGGTACAAATAAGTAGGACTTTAATTTAACTGTTGTGCAATTTAGACTGGACTTAAAACGAAATATAACGGGTACAGTTAATTTAATGCTGTACAGATAAGGGGAATATTTATGTTACAATATAAGGGGGGACTAATAACGAAAAAGCACATTCTATGAAGATTCCTGCGGACTTGAGAGATTCTTAAGGGAAGAAGCGGACATACATTGCACATTCTCTGAGGGAATGTAACAGCTGAGTGTTAAAAGATACCGCGGCGGCATTACACCATGCAGGTATCTTTGAGCATAGTGAGGAAGAAGGATAGCTTATTCAGAAGGAAACCAGTTGATTTCGAAGCAAGGGAACCATGATTTGACTTGATTTCTGGACCCCAAGCGAGCAGCGTTATTTGATCTTTATTATTTCCCTAAGAGTTTTGGTGGCGCGCAGCAAGAATGTGAGGGGACAGAGTGGAGTATTCCCCGGGAAAGAATGGAGGCAGAAAGAGAGAGTTAAGGCTTTTTCGAGAAGAGAAGAGCAAGAACTGACGTACGAGAGTTAAAAGTAAGAGACAGCACGACAGACAGAAGGAAGACAGCAGGGAAGAGAAAGAGACAGGCAGACACCAACACCAACAGACTTACATCGAGAGAGAAGATGGGATAACCGAGTCTTAACAAAGCACAATAAAAAACAGGAAGGCACACACAGACACAACAGTCACTTGATGCAATAATATATATTTGTTTTGTATTATACACATGCCGACGCACGCTTGCGAAAATAGTCAAACAAGAACACATCACTGTAGTAATGCAACTGTATTCGTTAATTATATATGGATAGTGTATGTCCAGACATTAATTTGTTGTCATAGATATACATATATATGTATGATGTACAATCATATATGTGATGTACATAATATATAATGATAATATGGCATAAGTACAAACTGAGGAAATATTCAAGTCTTGGTAGATGAAGTGACCCTATTATCATTTACATCACAAAGGTTGAGAATGAATAATAACAGAATAGCAACAGCCAGTGATCCAATATTGATCGAGATGATGGTATGTGATCAATAGTGTCGAAGGCAGAAGAGAGATCAAGAAGAGAGAGAAGGGACACCTGACCATTGTCTAGAGTAGATAGCAGATCATTCACAAAACTTCAATAGAGCAGTCTCTGTACTATGACCAGAGCGATAGGCAGATTGCAAAGGATAGAGAAGGCTGTTGC
>JAPXFY010000018.1:78534072-78539072 GCA_030674185.1 Monoplex corrugatus
TAGCGATTAAAACTTACATGCACAAAGCCGTGCATTGGACACATCTTGCACATACATATGATGATCATTTTATTCATAGCCATTTCTATTTCACAAAGGATCTACCATGTGCACGCACAAGTGGACAGAGAACACTTTGTTGAGAGGAGATCGGTTTAAATTGTCGCCGCAATCAATGACCGCTGGCGCTTGTGGTTATAAGATTGGACAGTGAAGTGGCTCAAAGAAAATAAAAGGACAGAGGGCTGATGTCAACACACCTGACTTACACAAGAGCCTGGGATGTATTAAATCATTCTGTTTATAATTCACTATCATTTTATTGGAGGGAGTATTCTCTCGCCTTCATGAAGAGCTGTCGTCCTTTCCTCTAGTGTCCACTGTTTACTGTCAGTGTTCATCCCCACGTGTCCTGTTGGTCAAAGTGAGTGTGTCCAAACACGTGGTGTCGTTCTGTTTGTGATGAATACTATGTCTGATGTGTACAATGTCCTGCTTTAGAGATAATGTCCACATACACATGATGACCAGTTATTCATGTCCATGTCTTTTGTCACAATGGATTTACCATGTGTGTGTGTGTGTGTGTGTGTGTGTGTGTGTGTGTGTGTGTGTGTTGTGTGTGTGTATGTGTGTGTGTGTGTATGTGTGTGTGTGTGGTGTGTGTGTGTGTGTGTGTGTGTGTGTGTGTGTGTGTGTGTGTGTATGTGTGTGTGTGATGTGTGTGTGTATGTGTGTGTGTGTGTGTATGTGTGTGTGTTGTGTGTGTATGTGTGTGTGTATTGTGTGTGTGTGTGTGTGTATGTGTGTGTGTATGTGGTGTGTGTTGTGTGTGTTGTGTGTGTTGTTGTGTGTGTGTTGTGTGTGTGTGTGTGTGTGTGTGTGTGTGGTATGTGTGGTGTGTATGTGTGTGTGTGTTATGTGTGTGTGTGTGTGTTGTTGTGTATGTGTTGTGTGTGATGTGTGTGTGTGTGGTGTGTATGTGTGTGTATGTGTGTGTGTGTATGTGTGTGTGTATGTGTGTGTGTGTTGTGTGTGTGTGTTGTGTGTGTGATGTGTGTGTGTGTGTGTGTGTTGTGTGTGTGTGTGTGTGTGTGTGTGTGTTGTGTGTGTGTGTGTGGTGTGATGTGTTGTGTGTGTGTGTGTGTGTGTGTGTGTGTGTAGGTTGTGTGTGTGTGTGTGTGTGGTGTGTGTGTGTGTTGTGTGAGTTGTGTGTGTTGTGTGGTGTGTGTGTGTTGTGTGTATTGTTGTGTGGTGTGTGTGTGTGGTGTGTTGTTGCGCGCGCGGTGTTGTGTGGTGTGTGTGTTGTGTGTGTGTGTGTTGTGTGTGTTGCGGCTGGTGTGTATGTGTGTGTGATGTGGTTGTGCGCTCGCCCGCTCGCGCGCGCGCGCGTATGTGTGTGTGTATAGTCACATGTGGGCATGTGTGTGTGTGTGTGTGTGTGTGTTTGTGTGTGTGTGCCGGCGTCGCGTGTTAATCCCATATCTCCTTATTTTACTGAAGCAGATTCATTTATTCAAGAAAGGCGAGAACATGCAGTATTATGTCACACGAGTTCTGGAGATGAACTACTAGCTTAAAGCCGTATACTTATTTTTTTGACTAATGCATAATCTATTCTATTTATCACCGACCGCGCGCCTCGTATGCAAATTCCACCCGCTTGTCGCCACCAGCTCATCATCAGACCTCCCAGCAAACCATTCAGAATTATTAACGTCCATGTCAGGGCAGCTGGCATCATGACAGGCTATTGACGGCTGAGACAAAGGGCAAGACTTTAAGATCAAATCTCGTTTTGATCAGTCCACACAAAGATACAAGGATGGGCGTAAGTGGGAGAGAGAGGGGAGGGAGGGAAGGAGGGAGAGAGAGAGAAAAAACAGAGAGAGAGATACAGACACTGACAGACAGACATAGACAGACAGAGAAAAAGAGAGAAAGGGGCTGACGGAAAGAGGAAGACAGACATACATACAGACAGACATGCAGAGGCAGAAAGTATGACAGAAACTGAAAGACAATGACAAACACAGAGAGAGATAGACAGACAGACAAAAAGAAAGAGAGAGGCACAGAGAGAGAGATAGACACAGAGCCAGCCAGCCAGCCAGCCAGCCAGCCAGACAGACAAAGAGAGACAGAGTGACAGAGAAAGAGAGAGACAGAGAAACAGAGAGAGAGAGACAGAGAGAGAGAGAGAAATACAGACATAGAAAGACAGAGAGAAAGCGAGAGAGACAGAGAGAGAGAAAGAGAGAGAGAAATACAGACAGAGAAAGACAGAGAGAAGCGAGAGAACAAAGAGAAGAGGAGAGAGAGAAGAGAGAGGAGAGAGAGAGAGAGAGAGAGAGAGATATACAGACAGAGAGAGAGAGAGAAAGCGAGAGAGACAGAGAGAGAGAGAGAAAAACAGAGAGAAAGCGAAAGAGACAGAGAGACAGAGAGAGACAGAGACAAAGGCATAGACACAGAAAGACAGAATGACAGAAAGATAGACAGACATAGATATAGAGGGAAAGAGAGAGGGAGAGAGGGAAGAAAAGACAGGAATACAGACACAGAAAGACAGACAGACAGACATAGACAGAGACAGAAAGGGAAGGAGAAGTATGGAGAGAGACAGAGATGGGCTGGTTTGATTTAATTTAATGTCAGCACCACGACAAGCGATGTAGCAAGAGAAATACAATTTTATGTCACACCCACGACAAGCGATGTAGCCAAGAGAAATACAATTTTATGTCAGCACCCACGACAAGCGATGTAGCAAGAGAAATACATTATGTCAGCACCACGAAAGCGATGTAGCCAGAGAGATACAAATCCCAAGGAAACAGAAGAACAGGAGTTATCTGAACCTGTACTGACATCACAAGAACAAAGATCATGTCAAGATGCGCTGTGACAATGTCAGTGTCATGTAGCACACTCTGGGTTTGAACCTTCCCAAATAGCATGCCGATGTGACGCTAAACCTACTGAGCTATTGAAAAGCTCATGAAAATTTGAAACAAAATGGAAACGGGAAAGAGGGAGAGAAAGAGAGAGAAAGAGAGAGAAAGAGAGAGGAAGAGAGAGAGAGAAAGAGAGAGAGAGAGGGAGGCAGATAAAGACAGAAAGAAGGACAGAGGAGGGGGAGACAGAAAGGGGGGATAAAGAGAGAAAGAAGGACACAGGGAGAGAAAGAGAGAGAGGGAGACAGAGAGAAAGAGAAAGAGAGAGAGAGAGACAGACAGACAGAGAGAAAAAGAGAAACAGAGACAGAGAGTCAGACAGACAGACAGACTGAGAAAGAGACAGACAGATAGAAAGGGAGAGAGGGAGAGAGAGAGAGAGAGGAGAGAGAGAGGAGGAGAGAGAGAGGGAGAGAGAGAGGAGAGAGAGGGAGAGAGAGAGAGAGCAAACACACAAGTAACACAGGGAAACAGAGACTCAATGACAAACGGAGACTAACGACAGAAAATGATGATGATAAAGCTGCAAGCTGTTACAAAGTCACTACACTTCATCAATAAATTACCACAGACTGTCTATCCCATATTTATTGTCTATGTTTAATCAAACAATCCATTTCAAAATTCTAACAACCCAAAGCAATGCAAAAGTAATATGGGACCTCAACAAATTTCATCTCTGCAAATTATGAACAGGTAAATGGCTTAGAGAGTCTCATCTCACCTGTAAGCGTCACCAGGTTCAGTTTTGGCTGTTGCACTCTGTGATACAGCTCTCACCTGTCTCACCTGTCGGCGTCACCGGGAACAGTGTTGGCCGCTGCACATGATGTCCTCACAAGTTGCCTCCAGCACTCTCGATCTTGGCTAAGTCTGACCACCTCCTGGAGTTTCTTGCCACTGATGTTTGTGATGTTTCTAGCAAGTGATGCAGGTGGCCGTCCTCTGTTTCTCTTTCCTTCCACTTTACCTTGGAGGACAGTGGACATCAAGTCTGTTCTCTCATTACGGATTGCGTGTCCAACATATTTCAGTTTCCTCCGTTGTATGAGTACTAGGAGCTTGCGTGTAGTACCCAACTCATTCAGTATGCTTTCATTTGAGCGCCTATCCGTCCATTTGACCCTCAGCAGTCTTCGGTAAAACCACAGCTCTGCTGCTTCCACTCGTCTTTCATCCTCTTTCTTCATTGTCCATGCCTCGCAGCCGTATAACATCACTGGCCAGACAAGACATTTTAAGAGTTTTATCTTAAGGTCTGCTGTTATGCTGTGGTCTTTCCAAATATTGTTCAATTGAACCATACTGTTCTTGGCCATTCCAATTCTCATCTTTATGTCTTTTGAGCATGTTCCATCGTGTGTCTTGACTGAACCTAAATATCTAAAGTCCTTGACATTTTCTAGAGGGACTTGGTTTAGCATGATCTGGTCCTGTCTAGTGTTATATTTGCCTGCAACATGCATAACCTTTGTCTTCTTTGAATTTAAGTCCAGCCCAGCTGCCTTTCCAACCCGGTCTACCCTGTACAGGATCCTCCTAGAGCCTGTAATGTTGTCTGCCAGTAATCCTGTGTCATCTGCGTAGCGTAAATTTGACAGGTTGTGATACAGCTATTGTCCTCCAAATGGCTCAGTCTTGACTTTTGTGGACAACTTCTTGAATATTTAGGCCACTGATGTTGCTTATGTTCTCGATGTATGAGCCTTTTCTTCGGTTTTCTTTGTGGGTTTTTTTTTGGTTGTCTTTTTTGCCTCTGTTTTCCCTCGAAAAATGGTTGCCATACAGTGTATGTTCTTGCTACTTGACACATGGCCAATGCATGTTAGTCTTCTCTTGTTAATGTCAGCGAGTAATTATCTGTTGTATCAAGTTCTTCTAGGACACTTTCATTAGTTCTTCTGTCTGTCCGTTTGATACGTAGCAGCTGGAGGGAAAAGGAACACCAAGTAGACCCAAGGAGAAAATAGTGGACGGATTTTCATGGTGGCTGAAGAGAGACAGGGTGTGAGATGTACTTGCTGCGACAGGGGATAGATTCAT
>JAPXFY010000018.1:78546572-78549072 GCA_030674185.1 Monoplex corrugatus
GAAAAGAGAGAGAGAACACAGAGAGAGACAGACAAGACGGAGATACAGAGACGAAAAAGAGAGAATTAGAGAAAGAAAAAGAGAGACAGACAGGCACAAGCAGATAGACAGACAGACAGGCAGAGACAATCAGACATGCAGGCAGACTGACAGGCAGACAGAAAACGAAAGATCAGGGAAAATGTGATGGGGGGAGGGGAGGGGGGATCAAATGTATGACAAGCGGGAGTTGGGATGAAAGGATTGCAGCAGGAAATTACACTGAAATCAATAATACCGCGGTGGACGTGATCCGCATGTCAAGCCAAGCCAGAAATAAACATTTATCCAAGTTGATTCAATTCCACGCATAAGAACTCCTTAGAACCATGAATCATCTCCTTGGCACATGAACAGATTTACCTCTCCAAACAAAACACACAAATGAAGAACTCCCATCTGTATTCTCCAAGTATTTCACCACCAAAATACATACTCTTCGTGACAGGCTTGACAGGACACCCTGTCAACCATGCCCACCTGACCCTTCCTTCTCTGGCACACCTCTTACTACTTTTACCCCAGTCTTACAAGAAGAAATTCTCAACACAATCAGATCCATGTCAGTCAAAACCTGCGAACTGGATCCTCTTCCAGTTCTCTCTTTTCCGACTGTCTCCCCACTCTCCTCCCATTCATTACTGACATCATCAACACTTCTCTCCAAACTGGAACTGTCCCAGATTCTTTCAAGTCTGCTATTGTTCACCCTCTCCTCAAGAAATACAATTTAGACCCAAATGAACTGAAAAATTACCGGCCTATCTCTAATCTCTCTTTCTTGTCAAAACTGCTTGAAAAAGTTGTCCTCAACCAGCTGAACTCTCACCTGTCTGCCAACAATCTCCTCAATCCTTTCCAGTCAGCCTACCGCCAGTGCCATAGCACTGAAACTGCCCTACTACACATTCTCAACAATCTCCTCCTTGCAACTGATACTGGCAAAGTCTCTCTCCTCACACTCCTTGATCTGTCTGCAGCCTTTGATACCATTGATCATGGTATTCTCCTTTCTAGACTCCATCATACTTTTGGCATCTCTGACACTGCTCTCTCCTGGTTCACTTCATATCTATCAAACATAAAACAAACTGTTCTGATCAATGACACTTACTCTCAACCTGCATGCCTGACCTGTGGTGTTCCACAAGGATCTGTCCTTGGCCTTGTTCTTTATACTCTTTACACCTCCCCCCTGTCCACCTTCATCAACTTTCACTCTATAAAACACCACTTCTATGCTGATGACACCCAACTTCAAGACAGTGACTCACCTGACAATATACAGCGCCTCTTGACTCGCACCACTGAGTGTTACTCGGACATTAAGAACTGGATGATATACAGTAAACTTCAGCTTAACGACGACAAGACAGAAGCTATCCTCATTGGCACCCGTCAGAAACTTTCTCAGCTGCCCCCTCTTTCTCTCCTATTATGTAACACATCAGTCCCTATTTCTGATTCAGCTAAAAACCTGGTGTCTGCATTGACTTTACCCTCTCCATGAACAATTTTGTTTCTCAAACTGCCAGATCTTGCTACTATCACCTCCATCGTATAAGCCTGATCAGGAAGTATCTCTCTGTGGAAACAACTGCAAAACTCGTTCTCTCCTTCATAATGTCTCGCATTGACTATTGCAATTCACTCCTGTCTGGTCTTCCTGCCTCCACCATTCACATCCTACAGCGTATTCAAAACAATGCTGCACGCCTTGTACTCAAAAAGAAAAAAGCTGACCACATATCTCCTCTCCTGGCACAACTTCACTGGCTCCCTGTATCAAAGCGCATACAGTACAAACTAGACACCATGTGCTACAAAAGCCTCAATAACGCAGCCCTCGATTACCTGTCAAGCCTACTTGAGATCTATGTTCCCTCACGTACCCTCTGCTCTGCCTCCGAGCCTCTGACTTTTCGCTTTCCACGCACTAAGCTCAATACCTATGGTCCACGAGCCTTCTCTGTTTCTGGTCCACTCTCCAGGAACAAACTTCCTCTCTCAGTCCGTCAGCAACCTACTTTTGTCTCCTTCAAGTCCGCTCTTAAAACTCACCTTTTCTCCTCTGCATAAAATCCTGACTTCACTCAACCCCCTCTGCAGCCTGTCTCCACTCGGAGGGGAATCACATTGTAATATATAATTGTATATAATATGCTCTCTATAATTTTCCATTGCTTTTATTCTTTCTCCCCATTTATAGCGATGCGTGTGTGTGTGTGTGTATGTGTGTGTGTGTGTGTGTGTGTGTGTGTGTGCGTGCGTGCGTGTGTGTGTGTGTGTGTGTGTGTGTGTGTGCATGCGTGTGTGTGCGTGCGTGCGTGTGTGTCAGTTTCAGCGCTTAGATTTGATTTTATCAAGATTTTGCGCTATATAAATATTGTAATTATATGTTAACAAGAAAGTGGAACACAAATAAGAGACAGAGAAACGTACAGAAAACCATGATGATGAG
>JAPXFY010000018.1:78556572-78571572 GCA_030674185.1 Monoplex corrugatus
TTTGTTATTGTTGTCCTTATCATGTACAAGAGGGAGAGAGAGAGGGAAAGAGAGAGGATAGACACTACCTATCTAATCTAACTATCTAATCTATCTATCTATCTATCTATCTATCTATCTATCTATCTATCAATCTATCTATCTATCTATCTATCTATCTGTCTGTCTGTCTGTCTATCTATCTATCTATCTATCTATCTATCTATTATCTTATCTATCTATCATATATTTATCTATCTCTATCTGTCTTTCTGTCTGTCTGTTTGTCTATATGTCTATCTGTCTGTATGTATATATGTTTAATCTCTATGTCTGTCTGCATCTGTCTGTCTGTCTGTCTGTCTGCCTGCCTGTCTGCCTGTCTGTATATCTATCTATCTGCCTGTCTGTATATCTATCTATCTATCTATCTATCTATCTATTTATCTATCGATCTATATGTATATCTATATATCTATCTATCGATCGATTTATCTATCTATCTATCTATCTATCTATTATCTATCTATCTATCTATCTATCTATCTATCTTTCTATCTATCTATTACTTGTCAACAGAAACAAAACACGTCCTCAAAATGGCAGAGTGGGGTTCGACTGACGCTACAATCAAAAGAGAGTAAGTGGCAGAGAGACAATTTCCTGCAATCGTTTTACGTTCGTGTTAAGAGCGGTCATATTTATTTCCTGCAATCATATTGCTTATTCCCAAATCACCATGTACAAGGAGGAAGAGAATGCTTCACTGAGTTGGGATCAGTTGAACTATTCGCCGCAATCTCTGTCCGATGTTTTATACCAGAACAGCCAGGTAAATGCCCTGCCCTTCACGATTTTCAACTGCCGTGGGATCTTTAGTGTCAGCAGGCCAGAAGGCACACGGATTCGAGTAGAGATATTTGCATTTGATTAAATAAATCGTATGGGATGCTGTGGATTATATGGCTAAGGTGGCAGAAACGGTTGTTGAGGTAAGAAGGGTGGTTTATAGGTTTGCTATAGAAGTCAATCCGTAAAGAACCTTTCTCTTTATGCTCACTGTGATGTCTAGGATAGGGTTTATGTTGTGTGGAGGACTACAATGTGATGTCTAGGATATGGTTTATGTTGTGTGGTGGACTACACTGTGATGTCTAGGGTAGGGTTTATGTTGTGTGGAGGACTACACTGTGATGTCTAGGATAGGGTTTATGTTGTGTGGGGGACTACACTGTGATGTCTAGGATAGGGTTTATGTTGTGTGGAATCACTGTGATGTCTAGGATAGGGTTTATGTTGTGTGGAGGACTCACTGTGATGTCTAGGATAGGTTTTATGTTGTGTGGAGGACTACACTGTGATGTCTAGGATAGGGTTTATGTTGTGTGGAGGACTACACTGTGATGTCTAGGGTAGGGTTTATGTTGTGTGGAGGACTACACTGTGATGTCTAGGATATGGGTTTATGTTGTGTGGAACCACTGTGATGTCTAGGATAGGGTTTATGTTGTGTGGAGGACTCACTGTGATGTCTAGGATAGGTTTATGTTGTGTGGAACACTGTGATGTCTAGGATAGGGTTTATGTTGTGTGGAGGACTGCACTGTGATGTCTAGGATAGGGTTATATTGTGTGGAACACTGTGATGTCTAGGATAGGGTTTATGTTGTGTGGAGACTGCACTGTGATATCAGATAGGGTTTATGTTGTGTGGAACACTGTGATGTCTAGGATAGGGTTTATGTTGTGTGGAGGACTACACTGTGATGTCTAGGATAGGGTTTATGTTGTGTGGAGGACTACACTGTGATGTCTAGGTAGGGTTTATGTTGTGTGGAACACTGTGATGTCTAGGATAGGGTTTATGTTGTGTGGAACCACTGTGATGTCTAGGTAGGGTTTATGTTGTGTGGACGGACTGCACTGTGATGTCTAGGATAGGTTTATGTTGTGTGGAGGACTGCACTGTGATGTCTATGGATAGGGTTTATGTTGTGTGGAGGACTGCACTGTGATGTCTAGGATAGGGTTATGTTGTGTGAGGACTGCACTGTGATGTCTAGGATAGGGTTTATGTTGTGTGGAGGACTGCACTGTGATGTCTAGGATAGGGTTTATGTTGTGTGGATGACTGCACTGTGATGTCTAGGATAGGGTTTATGTTGTGTGGAGGACTACACTGTGATGTCTGGGATAGGGTGTTATGTTGTGTGGAGGACTTCACTGTGATATCAGGATAGGGTTTATGTTGTGTGGAGGACTGCACTGTGAGTGATTGTAGGATAGGTGATATGTTGTGTGGAGTCCTCAGCAACGGATTCTAGGATAGTATTAATGTTGTGATGGAGGACTGCACTGTGGTTCTGGATAGGTGTCTGTTGTTGTTGGATGACTGCACTGTGGTGTCTAGTGATGGTTTATGTTGTGTGTGGAGGACTGCATTGTGATGTCTAGGATAGGTTTATGTGTGTGGTACACTGTGATGTCTATGGTAGGGTTTTTATGTCTTTCGGAGTACTACACTGTGATGTCTATGCTAGTTTATGTTGTGTGAGTACTGCACTGATGATGTCTAGGATATGTTTTTTTTGGTGTGGAGACTCACACTGTATGTCTAGGATAGGTTTATGTTGTGTGGTACCTGTGATTCTATATAGGTTTCTTGTTGTTGTGCGCGTACTACACTTGTATGTCTAGGATAGGGTATTATGTTGTTGTTGATGGTCTGCACTGTTTCTCTCTCATCTGGTTTATGTTCTCTGTGTGGACTGCACTGTGATTGTCCTAGGATAGGGTTTATGTTGTGTGGAGGACTGCACTGTGATGTCTAGGATAGGGTTTATGTTGTGTGGAGGACTACACTGTGATGTCTAGGATAGGGTTTATGTTGTGTGGAGGACTGCACTGTGATGTCTAGGATAGGGTTTATGTTGTGTGGAGGACTGCACTGTGATGTCTATGATAGGGTTTATGTTGTGTGGAGGACTGCACTGTGATGTCTGGGATAGGGTTTATGTTGTGGGAGGACTGCACTGTGATGTCTAGGATAGGGTTTATGTTGTGTGGAGCACTGTGATGTCTAGGATAGGGTTTATGTTGTGTGGAGGACTGCACTGTGATGTCTAGGATAGGGTTTATGTTGTGTGGAGGACTGCACTGTGATATCTAGGATAGGGTTTATGTTGTGTGGAGCACTGTGATGTCTAGGGTAGGGTTTATGTTGTGTGGAGGACTGCACTGTGATATCTAGGATAGGGTTTATGTTGTGTGGAGGACTGCACTGTGACTGTGATTGTGGGATGAATGGAGCAGATGTAGTGTAACAATTGGCACAGTCCTTCAACACAACGGATCCATAGGAGGAGATGTCATCTGCACATCGTTTCACAAGTAAGATGGTATAGCGATTGGGCTGCTGCTCTGCTCTCTGTTTATGTCTGTCTGTCTGTCTGTCTGTCTGTCTCTGTTTGTCTGTCTGTCTTTTCTCTGTCTATCTCTGTCTCTCTCTCTCTTTCTCTCTCTCTCTCTCGCTGTCTCTCCCTCTCTCTCTCTCTCTCTCTCTCTCTCTTTCTCTCTCTCTCTCTCTATCTCTCTCTCTTTTGCTCTCGCTTGTCCATCCGTCCGTCCATCCGTCCGTCCGTCTGTCCGTCCGTCCATCCGTCCATCCGTCTGTCTGTCTGTCTC
The DNA here is from genome assembly GCA_030674185.1 of Monoplex corrugatus. Classification (NCBI taxonomy): domain Eukaryota; kingdom Metazoa; phylum Mollusca; class Gastropoda; order Littorinimorpha; family Ranellidae; genus Monoplex; species Monoplex corrugatus. The sequence goes on from JAPXFY010000018.1 coordinate 78,560,236, forward strand.
TTTCTCTCTCTCGGTCTGTCTGTCTGTCTGCCTCTCTCTCCATCTCTGTCTATGTCTGTCTGTCTTTGTCTGTCTCTGTCTCTTCACTTCCTTTCTCTATCTCCGTCTCTCTCTGTCTGTGTCTGTGTCTGTCTGTCTCTCCCTACCCTTTCTCTCTGTCTCTGTCTGTGTCTGCCTATGTTCGTATCTTTGTCTGTCTGTCTGTCTGTTTGTCTCTCTCTCTCTCTCTGTCTTTGTCCCTCTCTCTGTCTCTGTCTCTGTCTATGTCTGTCTGTCTCTCCCTACCCTTTCTCTCTGTCTCTGTCTGTGTCTGCCTATGTCCGTATCTTTGTCTGTCTGTCTGTCTGTCTGTCTGTCTCTCTCTCTCTCTCTCTCTCTCTCTCTCTTTGTCCCTCTCTCTGTCTCTGTCTCTGTCTATGTCTATCTGTCTCTCCCTACCCTTTCTCTCTGTCTCTGTCTGTGTCTGCCTATGTCCGTGTCTTTGTCTGTCTGTCTGTCTCTCTCTCTCTCTCTCTCTCTCTCTCTCTGTCTTTGTCCCTCTCTCTGTCTCTGTCTATGTCTATGTCTCTGTTTGTCTGTCTGTCTTTGTCTCTGTCTCTCTGTTGTCTGTCTGTCTGTCTGTCTCTCTCTCTGTCTCTCTCTGTCTCTCTCTGTCTCTCTCTGTCTCTCTGTCTCTCTGTCTGTCTGTCTGTCTCTCTCTCTCTCTCTCTCTCTCTCTCTCTCTCTCCCCCCCCCCTCTTTTTGATCTCAGTTAGTACACACCTAATACGAAGTGAAATTTACAACCTGGAACCCCTGAAACGTGTGAATGCTATTAGAGAGAAGGAGGTGTATATAAGATTTGTGTCAGGGCCAGAGGGTACTACCGTCTTTGTGTGCTGTCTTTATGGCTAAGTCCACACAACAGCGATGGGGGGAAAAGCTCATGATGTTTAATTAGCTGCCATCTTGCACTGTTTATGCCTGTGGGCTGGGACGACCTGGCTTCCAAAAGAGTAGATGTAAATTAAGTACTGGGAAGAACCCCAAACACACACTTCAATGGTTGATCCTAAACAACTCATTATACTGAGCTGTATCATAACAAGTTGGGTTGACCTACATCCACACCCCAAAACACTCAGGCATGAACACACATGCACACATAGAAAGAGAGAGAGAGAGAGAGAGAGAGAGAGAGAGAGAGAGAGAGGCAGAGAGAGAGACAGAGAGAGAGACAGAGAGAGAGACAAAGAGAGAGACAGAGAGAGAGAGAAGGAAAATAGATATATACATAGAAAGATAGATAGAAAGATAGAAAAATAGATAGATAGATAGATAGATTGATAGATAGATAGAGAGAGAGAAGGAAATAGATAAATAGATAGATAAATAGATAGATAGATAGACAGATAGATAGATAGATAGATAGATAGAGAGAGAGAGAAGGAAAATAGATAAATAGATAGATAAATAGATAGATAGATAGATAGATAGATATATAGATAGATTTATAGATGGATAGATAGATAGATAGATAGATAGATATATAGATAGATAGATAGATAGATAGATAAATAGATTTATAGATGGATAGATAGATAGATAGATAGATAGATAGATAGATAGATAGATAGATAGATAGATAGATAGATAGATAGATAGATAGATAGATAGATAACAGAGTAACCTAAATAACACGGAACTGAATTACAAGAAACTGAAATGAAATTTTGAGCAATGGAAAAAATTAGAAACCCTGTAACATTTAGATTAAAGATATCGAACGATGAACAAAATCCCTGAGGAAGGATGATTTATCTATTTCTGGACATAATCCCACATCTTCCCGACTTACACAGATTTATGTTCTTTAGTTTTTGTGCTTCCTTAGTGGTTCAACAGTATCCCCCACCCCCTCCTTTTTTAATAGTTTCTTGAATCATTTTCTGGCCTGTGTTTTTCTCAATCTTCTGTCTATTTTAACCAGATACGCCGTTACATATGTGCCTTAGAGTAACTCAACATGTTTGTCAAAATGCCAGGAAACAAAGATTGATTCCGGTATTGCTCTCAATGAATGTTTAATGAAGTTAAATGTAAAACAAATGGAAAAATGCTATTTGAATAAAAGGATAAGTACTCTACAATATTGAAAAGAAAAAAAAAAGGGAGAGACTGGAGAAACGCCGAAAAGATGAAGAAGAAGAAGAAGAAGAAGAAGAAGAAGAAGAAAGAAGAAGAAGAAGAAGAAGAAGAAGAAGAAGAAGAAGAAGAAGAAGAAGAAGAAGAAGAAGAAGAAGAAGAAGAAGAAGAAGAAGAAGAAGAAGAAGAAGAAGAAGAAGAAGAAGAAGAAGAAGAAGAAGAATAAGCCTGATCAGGAAGTATCTCTCTGTCGAAACAACTGCAAAACTCGTTCTCTCCTTCATAATGTCTCGCATTGACTATTGCAATTCACTCCTGTCTGGTCTTCCTGCCTCCACCATTCACATCCTACAGCGCATTCAAAACAATGCTGTACGCCTTGTACTCAAAAAGAAAAAAGCTGACCACATATCTCCTCTCCTGGCACAACTTCACTGGCTCCCTGTATCAAAGCGCATACAGTACAAACTAGACACCATGTGCTACAAAAGCCTCAATAACGCAGCCCCCGATTACCTGTCAAGCCTACTTGAGATCTATCTTCCCTCACGTACCCTCCGCTCTGCCTCCGATCCTCTGACTTTTCGCTTTCCACGCACTAAGCTCAATACCTATGGTCCACGAGCCTTCTCTGTTTCTGGTCCACTCTCCTGGAACAAACTTCCTCTCTCAGTCCGTCAGCAACCTACTTTTGCCTCCTTCAAGTCCGCTCTCAAAACTCACCTTTTCTCCTCTGCATAAAATCCTAACCTCACTCAACCCCCCTCTGCAGCCTGTCTCCGCTCGGAGGGGAATCACTTTGTTTTAATATATAATTGTATATGATGTGCTCTCTGTGGTTTTCCATTGGTTTTATTCTTGCTTTTATTGCTTTTATTCTTTTCTCCCCATTTGTGGCCATGCATGTGTGTGTGTGTGTGTGTGTGTGTGTGTGTGTGTGTGTGTGTGTGTGTGTGTGTGTGTGTGTGTGTGCATGTGTGTGCGTGCGTGCGTGTGTGCGTGTGTGTCTTTTCGGCGCTTGGATTTGATTTTGTCGAGATTTGCGCTATATAAATATTGTAATTATTATGTATGCCTGTGCGTACGTATGTATGTATGTATGTATGTATGTATACGCTTAGATTTATGTATGTATGTATGTATGCATGTATACGCTCAGCTTAGATTTATGTATGTAAGTATGTAAGCATGTATGTATGCATGTATACGCTCATATGTATGTAGGTATGTATGCATGTATACGCTCAGCGCTTAGATTTGATTTTATCAAGATTTTGCGCCATATAAATAAAATATATTATTATTATTATTATTATTATTATTAGAAGAAGAAGAAGAAGAAGAAGAAGAAGAAGAAGAAGAAGAAGAAGAAGAAGAAGAAGAAGAAGAAGAAGAAGAAGAAGAAGAAGAAGAAGAAGAAGAAGAAGAAGAAGAAGAAGAAGAAGAAGAAGAAGAAGAAGAAGAAGAAGAAGAAGAAGAAGAAGAAGGAGAAGGAGAAGAAGGAGAAGAAGGAAAAGGAGAAGAAGGAGAAAGAAGGAGAAGAAAGAAAGAAAGAGAGAGAGAGAGACAGACAGACAGATAGACCGACAGACAGACAGACAGACAGACAGATGGACAGACAGACAGACAGAGAGCCAAGAGGCAGACAGACAGAGAGAGAGACAGACAGACAGACAGACAGAGACAGAGAGGGAAGAGAGAGAGAAAAAGACAGACAGACAAACAGACAAAGACAGAGGCACAGAAAGCCAGAGGGATGAAGAGAGGGAGAGACGGACACAGGCAACAGAAATTTGAAAATCCTATCAGAAAATCACTAGTGTCCAGGTTTCATCATACAAGGTCCATCCACAAGAGATACATTGCACACATTACTGCAGCAGAATGCAACACAACACTTATTTTTCACACGATAGTAGAACGCTTTACCTCAGAATATACATGGGTGAAAAGTTGGAGCACAGTGGGTGAGAGGGGGGAGGTCTTAGATGATTAATTCCGCCCCTCTCTTCCCTGCAGAATCTGTCGTGTTTGATTGATCCGCTTGAAAAAAAAAAAAAAAAAGATAATTACTTTTCATTGTTCCCTGCGAACTTTCATAATGAAAGCTGAACTATAAGAATTGACGCTGTCATGTTCGTCGCAGAAATGTTACTAGTTCCAAATTAATTCTTCATTGTTCTCTGTCATCATCAATCATTTTAAGTTTAATTTTCAACAGGGGACACAATCATGATCAGGGAAAAAAAAGAAACAGTGTGAAAGCAATCTGTTTTGTACTCTGTGATCTTCGATGATGGAAGCAATTTAATCGGACAACATAACTTGTTCGTCATAATGAAACGGTCATTCTCCTCGGCCTGTATGACACTGCATCGATGAGCATTCCATCAGAAGATAGACTATTATTCTAGAATCGTATTGTATTCTCTGCATCTACTTTGTATCGTACCATTCCTTTTTGTAAGGAACCCACAGCAGATTTCTGATTAGAGTGCTATATATTATTATATAATATTATTAATTATTATTATTATTATTTTATTATTATTATTATTATTATTATTATTATTATTATTATTATTATTATTATTATATATTATTATTATTATTATTATTATTATTATTATTATTATTATTATTATTATTATATTATTAGTATTATCATTATTATTATTATCATTATCATTATTAATAATATTGTTATTATTTTTTTGTTATATTGTCATTATTATTATTATCATTATTATCATTATTAATAATAACAATATCAATGTTATAATTATTATTATCATTATCATTATTATTGTTATTATACCATCCTTATCAGCAGCAGCAGCACCATCACCGTCACATCACCGTCACCATCACAAGCATCATCAACGTCAATATCAGCAGCAACACCATCATTATCATCACTACCATCATTATCATCATCATCATCATCATCATCATCATCATCTTCTTCTCTCTTCTTCTTCTATCTACTTCTTCTTCTTCTTCTTCTTCTTCTTCTTCTTCTTCTTCTTCTTCTTCTTCTTCTTCTTCTTCTTCTTCTTCTTCTTCTTCTTCTTCTTCTTCTTCTTCTTCTTCTTCTTCTTCTTCTTCTTCTTCTTCTTCTTCTTCTTCTTCTTCTTCTTCTTCTTCTTCTTCTTCTTCTCTTCTTCTTCTTCTTCTTCTTCTTCTTCTTCTTCTTCTTCTTCTTCTTCCATTCTTCTTCGCATTCTTCTTCGCATTCTTCTTCGCATTCTTCGCATTCTTCTCTTCTTCGCATTCTTCTTCGCATTCTTCTTCGCATTCTTCTTCGCATTCTTCGCATTCTTCTTCGCATTCTTCTTCTTCTTCTTCTTCTTCGTCATTCTCTTCTTCTTCTTCTTCGCATTCTTCTTCTTCGCATTTCTTCTTCTTCTTCTTCGCATTCTTCTTCTTCTTCGCATTCTTCTTCGCATCTCTTCTTCGCATTCTTCTTCTTCTTCTCATTCTTCTTCTTCTTCGCATTCTTCTTCGCATTCTTCTTCGCATTCTTCTTCGCATTCTTCTTCTTCTTCGCATTCTTCTTCGCATTCTTTCTTCGCATTCTTCTTCTTCTTCTTCTTCGCATTCTTCTTCGCATTTCTTCTTCGCATTCTTCGCATTCTTCTTCGCATTCTTCTTCGCATTCTTCTTCCGCATTCTTCTTCTTTCGCATTCTTCTTCGCATTCTTCTTCTTCTTCGCATTCTTCTTCTTCTTCGCATTCTTCTTCTTCTTCTTCGCATTCTTCTTCTTCTTCTTCGCATTCTTCTTCTTCTTCTTCCATTCTTCTTCTTCGCATTCTTCTTCTTCTTCAACATCATCATCATCGTCATCATCATCATCATGAGGATCTTGTTTGAACCAGAAGAGACATCGAAGAACAATTTATTTTTACATCTTAAGTCCTGGTGTGTGCTTTTTAGAAGACCTTACTTTTCTCAACAGTCTAAAACCAGGGTAGGACGATACTTGCCTATGTTCTCTATAAACTTGAACGAACAGCATTTCACCAACAGATGTTGTCTTATTTCACCCAGCAGATCTATGGTAAGAAATAGCATGCCATTGGCATCTGCAACCTTTTACAGGGATGGGATCCTCTAAAAAGCCTATCAGAATAACTCATCTCCCCACCCAATTCCACTTCCAAAAAAAAACAATCCGTCGCCCCCACCGCATGAAATCCATTAATCCACCCCCCTACAAACGCACCGCCATCCTTAAAGCACACCACTGTGTTCTCCTCACTCACATAATAATAATAATAATAATAAATATTATTAATAATAATAATAATAATAATAATAATAATAACATAATAATACTAATAATAATAATAATTACAATATTTCTCTAGCGCAAAATCTTGATAAAATCAAATCTAAGCGCTGAAACAGACACATACGCACGCATGCACACACACGCACGCGCGCACACACACACACACACACACACACACACACACACACACACACACACACACACACACACACACACACACACACACACACACACACACACACACACGCGCGCGCGCGCGCGCGCGCGCATGGCTATAAATGGGGAGAAAGAATAAAAGCAGTGTAAAATTATAGAGAGCATCATTTATAGTGTCTGCCTGACTCTGTTCTGTATCCCTCCCCCTCCCTGCACATAACTTCTGTCCCAACATTAAATCCACGCCTCTTCATGTCTGAAGCTTCTTGCTATCTGATTCAGCCCCACCCACCCCCTCCCCCCTCCCTCACCCACACTTTCACATTTTTGTGGCACGGGCTGACGTTGTCTTACCTTTAACATAATGCCAACATTTATCGGATATATGTAGGCTCTTGTTTGGAGTTGGTTTTGGTTTTGTTGATGTTGTTGTTGTTGTTGTTGTTGTTGTTTGTTTTTTGTGGGTTTTTTTTTTGGGGGGGTGATTTTTTGTTTTGTTTTGTTTTTGCCTGTTTGCTTATTTGCTTGTTTGTTTGTTTGTTTTGTTGTTGTTATTGTTGTTGTTGTTGTTGGTTTCGTGGTGGATTTCTGGCTTCCTTCTGTGATTGTTGCTTTTTTTCAATCAGGTCAATGTATGTGATGACTTAGGTGTTGTACTTAATTGATAAGTCTGTGGAACCGAAACTAGCCAAGGGACTTAATTACCATTGAACAATTAATATGTCAAAATATTCGTAAGACACATGCGCATTACAGATTCACTTACAACCGTCATATATGATTTGTTCACAGTAGCAGCAAGTTATTTAAGTGATAAAACACACATGTACAACAGTCATCTATGATTTGTTCACAGTAGCAGCAAGTTATTTAAGTGATAAAACACACATGTACAACAGTCATCTATGATTTGTTCACAGTAGCAGCAAGTTATTTAAGTGATAAAACACACATGTACAACAGTCATCTATGATTTGTTCACAGTAGCAGCAAGTTATTTAAGTGATAAAACACACATGTACAACAGTCATCTATGATTTGTTCACAGTAGCAGCAAGTTATTTAAATGATAAAACACACAGGTACATCCGTCATCTATGATTTGTTCACAGTAGCAGCAAGTTATTTAAGTGATAAAACACACATGTACAACAGTCATCTATGATTTGTTCACAGTAGCAGCAAGTTATTTAAGTGATAAAACACACATGTACAACAGTCATCTATGATTTGTTCACAGTAGCAGCAAGTTATTTAAGTGATAAAACACACATGTACAACAGTCATCTATGATTTGTTCACAGTAGCAGCAAGTTATTTAAGTGATAAAACACACATGTACAACAGTCATCTATGATTTGTTCACAGTAGCAGCAAGTTATTTAAGTGATAAAACACACATGTACAACAGTCATCTATGATTTGTTCACAGTAGCAGCAAGTTATTAAAATGATAAAACACACTGGTACAACAGTCATCTATGATTTGTTCACAGTAGCAGCAAGTTATTTAAGTGATAAAACACACTGGTACAACAGTCATCTATGATTTGTTCACGTTAGCCGTGGTGTAGTGGTCAGCGCAAAACACTACCGACTGGAAGGTTGTGGGTTCGAATCCCCATCAGTATCTTCATCAATCATCGCGGAATGATTTCAGCACTAAGCGGCTCCTACTCAGAGTTCGGCGTGCTATGGGCTCATTGGGAAGACTGGTACCACACAATCGAGTCTCATCCACTTCACGGATGCGTTATGAGGGTGTTACTCAAACCTTCGGACCAGCACCGCAGGTGTCTGTATGTCTTGTTTGACGCCAGGATGTATTATGATAGTCAACGTAGATTACAGCCCTTCAAGCAATCTCAATCCTGAATGGAACTCCATATCATCACAATTATCATCCTCATCGACATCATCATCATCGCATTGTAAAAACTATTCCAGCTTATGTGGCGTTAACGTGGAGTAGAAAATCAGACAAAAAAACAAAAACAAAAAACAAAAAACGAAAAAAAAAAGAAAAATGAGCACAAAGGTAGCCTCCCTGAGTGCATTGATCCCAAAAAATAACTAAAAATGTTATTAAAGTGATAAAACACAAATGTAACCGCCATGTATGATTTGTTGACGTATTTGTTGATGTTAGCAGCAAGTCAAAGTGTTAAAACACACAGGTACAACAGCCATCTTTGATTTGTTGACGTTAGCAGCAAGTCATTAAAGTGTTAAAGCACACAGGTACAACACGCCATCTATGATTTGTTGACGTTAACAACAAGTCATCAAAGTGTTAAAACACACAGGCTGTGTTCAAATATCATTGAAAGGAAGCAAGACTGATGTAGATTTTACACCAGGTTTTGTTTCCCAGTATTTGGTTTCACGTTGACGTGAACTGGGATGTTGTAAGACACAAAGGTGGCCTGTTGTAACAGCTTGACTGACAGTGGTTTTGGCACCTTGATTTCCTTATACACCAGCATGTTCAGGATAACAGATCTAGGTGAGCTTTCTATAGATACTAAGGTGTTCATGTACATGGAATATCCATATTTGTTAATATCTATAAAAATGTATGTTGTTTTGTTTTGTTTGTTTGTTTGTTTTTTTTCTTTTCAGTGAAGCGAAAATGCTTTCAGGAAGGGAAGATGATAAAGGAAAGAAGAAGAGAGAGATGGGAGGTACAGAGAGAGAAAAGGCAAGAGGCAGGACAGAGACAGAGAGACAGAGACAGACAGAGAGGGACAGAGAGAGAGAGACACACACACACACAGACACGCAGAGACGAATAGAGAAAAAAGATTGTCCAGTCCAAGAAACACATGGACTTATATTCTCCATGGGTGTCAGTTGCAGGAGTAAAGAATGCGAAGAAGAATGCGAAGAATGCGAAGAAGAATGCGAAGAATGCGAAGAATGCGAAGAAGAATGCGAAGAATGCGAAGAAGAATGCGAAGAAGAATGCGAAGAATGCGAAGAAGAATGCGAAGAAGAATGCGAAGAAGAAGAAGGAAGAAGAAGAAGAAGAAGAAGAAGAAGAAGAAGAAGAAGAAGAAGAAGAAGAAGAAGAAGAAGAAGAAGAAGAAGAAGAAGAAGAAGAAGAAGAAGAAGAACAACAACAACAACAACAACAACAACAACAACAACAACAAGAACAAGAACAAGAACAAGAACAAGAAGAACAAGAAGAACAAGAAAAAGAACAAGAAGAACAAGAAGAACAAGAAGAACAAGAAGAAGAAGAACAAGAAGAACAAGAAGAACAAGAAAAAGAACAAGAAGAACAAGAAGAACAAGAAGAACAAGAAGAACAAAAAGAAGAACAACAAGAACAACAAGAACAACAAGAACGAGAACAAGAACAAGAAGAACAACAAGAACAAGAAGAACAAGAAAAGAACAAGAAGAACAAGAAGAACAAGAAGAAGAAGAAGAACAAAAACAACAACAACAACAACAACAACAACAACAACAACAACAACAAGAAGAAGAAGAACAAGAACAAGAAGAAGAAGAAAATAAAGAACATGAAGAAAAAGACAGCGAAAATACGCACTTCGAAGAAAACCCGTACACACAGAGATATGTTTATCCTCCGAATCCTGCTAACGACATAACACACAATTATTGGCAATAATCTGCTTGAGAAGTGGAATATATCTTCCCCGACTCCTCTTCACCAGCTCCAAACTCAGTGTTTCATTAGACCATGAGTAGTAACATGTGCAAAAAAATAATCATATAAGATGAAATGATCAGCTATGCTCCTTTGTGTAGCATGCACTTCATGCACATAAAAAAAAAGTTTCGTCATCGTCATCATCATCATCATCATCCTCATCATCATCATCATCATCATCATCATCATCATCATCATCATCATCATCATCATCATCATCATCATCATCATGTGCCCTGCTGCAGGGCGTTGGCGATTATAACCCTCCATACGAATCTATCCCTTGTTACTGCAAGTACATCTCCCACCCACTCTGGCCTGAGCCTCCCTCGAAGTTCGTCCATTATTTTCTCCCTAGGTCTACCCACAGACATCTAAGATATAGACTGCGCGTGCCTGCCTGCGAGTGGCCCCATAGCGCCACCATTTACCGAGGACCGGTCTGCTCGCTCTCGGCAGCTGGGCGTAGTACAATTTAGTAATGATCGGTGTGTTAATTTGACTGAAAAACGTGTTTCACTGTTAAAAAAAATATCGGGAACTACCAGTACTGTTTAGCAGAAGGTCATAGCTAAGGGACAGAGTCTGTTTAGTTGGTGTAGCTTTACACTCGATGCTTTGACTGATAACGGAATAAAGTGACCCCCCTGACCAAGAAATTACAATGCCATGTGTTAGGTCTGCACTAGGTAGGCCCCTACCAGGCGTGGGAATTCACGAGTTATTATAAACTTTACCAACTAAATAGACTGCTCTCTCTCTCTCTCTCTCTCTCTCCTCTCTCTCTCTCTCTCTCTCTCTCTCTCTCTCTCTCTCTCTCTCTCTCTATGTGAATATTTATGTCGTTTATGGAAAACATCACAGAAAGACAAAGTGCAATTCTTGTTGTGTTGTCCAACTTTAAGAAATTTCAGAATAAACTACTGCAGAGAAAAACATCTTCAGCCAAAATATTACATTAATCCATACAGTTTTTACAGTGTCACAGACTGAATTTACTCATGTCGTAGAGTATGGCGTCTATTGTTTGTAATCTGGCCATATACACCTAAATAGGACTGGTCAGATAACATATCATAA
>JAPXFY010000018.1:78576572-78579072 GCA_030674185.1 Monoplex corrugatus
GGTGATCAGTAAAAAACATGAAATCCCCTCCTGCAAAATAACAGCAAATGGCACAACCTTGACACAGGTTAATAAGTTCAAATACCTGGGAACGGTCATTTCATCAGACGGCAGATGCACATCGGAAATAGCTGGCAGAATCGGCCAAGCCAAAACAGCATTCAAGAAGATGATAAGCATTCTTACCAACAAATGCTTGTCAATTAACATCAGAAAGAGAGTCCTTGAATGTTATATAGAACACATACTGTTGTACGGATGCGAGGCGTGGACAGTCAGCAAGCAAAGCCAGAGCAAGATAGAGGCAGCCGAGATGTGGTTTCTAAGAAGAATGTTGAGAGTTCCATGGACAGCAAAGAAAACAAACGAGACAGTCTTGATGGAGGCAGACACAAGTAGATCACTCATAAGGAAGATTAGGAAAAGACAAGCAACATTTGTAGACCATTTTATGAGGAAGGGGGATTTGGCGCACCTGGTCACAACGGGAAAGCTGGAGGGAAAGAGAGCACCAGGCAGACCAGAGAGAGAATGCTGGACGGATTTGCAGGGTGGCTGGGGATGAGGAGGGTGGGCGAGATGCTGGGGGCAACGAGAGATAGAGATGGTTTGAAGTCCATGGTCGCCAACGACATGCAGCAGGGAAAAAAAAAAAAAAAAAAAAAAAAAAAAAAACACCTTCTCTTTGGTTTACTTGTTCTTCTGGTTCCTGTTTGCTTGGGCGCGAGCAGTCGCACTTGTTTTGGATCTAAACTTAACCAAACGCAACTAATCCTGTCTAAAATACTGAATAAAGTAAAGTACATAAGTGATACAGTATTCTGTGACTAATTTCGTTAGAAACCAAACAAGCAACCAATTCATTCATTCATTCATACATTCATTCATTCATTATTCATTCATTCATTCATTCATTCATTCATTCATTCATTCATTTACTCACTCACTCACTCATTCACTCACTCACTCACTCATTCACTCACTCACTCACTCACTTACGCACTCGCTTACTTTCTCACTCACTCACTCATTCACTCCCTCGCTCACTCCCTCACTCACTCATTCACTCCCTCACTCACTCGCTCACTCACTCACTCACTCACTCACTCATTGACTCACTCACTCACTCACTCACTCATTAATTATCTTACTAACTAAATGAGTTAACGCAACGACTTTAGCATAGCTTAAAGAAAGAAAAAAAGCAGACAATGAAATGGGTAAAGTGCACCTTTAAGGTCACCACGATCTTTAGATGCAGAAAGAAAAATGCCGGTAAGGTCAATTCAGCCGTCGTTAATCATATCTCTTTCATTATTCAGGTTTTAGATTTTCCTGCGAGTTTGTTCGCCTGTTTGTTTATTTGTTTGCTCGTCTGTTTGTCTCAACATCACGTGTTGTTGCAAGCACGTGCACTCGGAGAGGTCAAAAAGCCAAGAATTTGAGACTGCCTCTGTTTCGTTCCTTTGTTTATTGGTTTGTTTTGTCTGTTGTTTGTTCGTTTGCATGTCTGCCAGTGTTTGTTTGCATGTTTGTGTCTGTCTGTCCGTTTATTTGTCAATTCAATATTTGTTTGGTTAATTCTGCAGGCGACAGAGAGACGCGCTCTCTGGACAAAAGCATGCGTGATCAACAATATCGAGAGACACACATTGTAAACACGAATGGAGGAAAGAAAAGTCTGCTTTGTAAGAGAGCCAGAAGGGGAAGGGAGAGAGAGAGAGAGAGAGAGAGAGAGAGAGAGAGGAGAGAGAGAGAGAGGAGAGAGAGAGAAGTGAGAGAGAGAGAGAGAGAGAAGTGAGAGAGAGAGTAAAACAGCGAGACAGACAGACAGACACACAGACACACAGACGCACAGAAACACAGAAACACAGACACACAAACAGAGAGAGACAGACAGGAGTACAGACAGGCAGACAGACAAACAGGCACACAGAGACAGAGACAGACATACAGACTGACAGACAGACAGACCGACCGACAGACAGACAGAATGAGAGAGTGAGACACAGAGAGGAAGAAAGAGAGGTACAGAGAGAGAGAGAGAGAGAGAGAGAGAGAGAGAGAGAGTAAACTAAACTCAACACAACTCAACCAACTCAACTCAACTCAACTCAACTCAACTCAACTCAACTAACAACTCAACCAAACTAAACTAACAAACATAAACTAAACTAAACTAAACTAAACTAAACTAAACTAAACTAAACTAAACTAAACTAAACTAAACTAAACTAAACTAAACTAAACTACAAACTAAACTAAATTAAACTTAAACCAACCAAACTAAACTAAACAAACTAAACTAAACTAAACTAAACTAAAACTAAACATAAACTAAAAACTCTAAACAACTAAACTAAACTAAACTAAACTAACTAACTAAAACTAAAAACTAAACTAAACTAAACTTAAACTAAACTAAACTAAACTAAACTAAACAAAACTAAACTAAAAACTAAACTAAACTAAACTAAACTAAAACTAAACATAAACTAAA
>JAPXFY010000018.1:78586572-78599072 GCA_030674185.1 Monoplex corrugatus
ACAGTACAACATGGCGTCTATCATCCAATAGAAATGCACAATGATTAATGATAATACAAACACAATAATTAAATCACTTCACTTTCAAGTATGCATAATAGCAATGGTCACATCGGGAAAGCTGGAGGGAAAGAGAGCACCAGGTAGACCCAGGGAGAGAATGCTGGACGGACTTGCAGGGTGGCTGAGGATGAAGAGGGTGGGGGAGATGCTGGGGGCAGCGAGAGATAGAGATGGTTAGAAGTCCATGGTCGCCAACGCCATGCGGCAGGGCACCTGATGATGATGATGACGAAAATAGCAAAACACAAGTGATAAATATTCTACCAGAGGACAGAGAAAATATTTTACATACTGTATAATTAATGTTTAATTTACATTCAATGAAAAATAATTAATGTTAAGTTTAGACATTCAATCAAAGCAATATATCCATACACACATTTATTCATTCCTACCAGTTCCATGCCTTCTCGTATTATGCGTCCAGCAATTGTTTTTTTTTTTCAGATTACCATTTCATGTCGCTTCGTGTATGCAATATACATGTGTATTTGTCTCTCAGTTTAATGACACTATTCCAGTTTCGTTATAAATCACTGTACATTCGGTTCACTTTCAATTATTCTAGATGTATGTACAAAGTATTTAGTAGACAAATACTTTGATTAAAAATTCTTCTGTCTTTATTTTATTTACCTGTACCAAACAAAACTAATTGAATGTGTAATAGTATCCTGTAGCAATGTTCATGTTGATCTTTATTTGTTGTCACCAAGTCACTCTGAAACTTCCAGAGAAATGACAGTACCACGTATAATGTTTGCATGAATATTTTTCTTTGTTACAAAACGTACACAGACACACAGACACACAGACACAGACACAGACACAGACACACACACACACACACACACACACACACACACACACACACACACACACACAACACACACACACGGATACACACACACACACACACAGACAGAGACAGACACACACACACGGATACACACACACACACACACACACACACACATACACACACACACACACATACACACACACACACACACACACACACACACACACGGATACACACACACGGACACACACACACACACACACACACACACACAGATACACACACACATACATACGGATACACACACACGCACACACACAATATATATATATATATATATATATATATTATATATATATAGAGAGAGAGAGAGAGAGAGAGAGAGAGAGAGATAGAGAGAGAGAGATGTGTGTGTGTGTGTGTGTGTGTGTGTGTGTGTGTGTGTGTGTGTGGTTGTCTGTGTGTGTGTGTGTGTGTGTGTGTGTGTGTGTGTGTGTATGTGTGTGTGTGTGTGTGTGTCTGTGTGTATCGATGTTTGCAATACTCGTGTTTCTGAAGATGTCATCTCTTACGAAACTAAAAATGTTATGACAAACTTTTGTCTGAAGCCATTTTAGTCGTTTTTTTTATTTTATTCAAAAGTAGTTTTACTAATAAATGAAAGCCTGTATTTTATCTTTTCTTCATAAAGAATCAAATGTACATGTATACAGGATTTTTTTTTTTATCGTAGTCACTTTGATGGATTTTTTTTTCTTTCATTCCTTCTGCACATATAATTTATCACATGGTACTTTACTTTTTTGATTACGGTCTCTATTACGTATACGTATCTTGATATTTATCTCTTTTAGAAAGCTAATAATGGATTGCATGCTACCCATTATATGGAAAAAAACAACTGTCATCTGGTATATTTTTCTAAAAAGTTTTATGACTTAAAAAGGATTCATTCTCAGCATCTTTTAACAAAATAGAAATCTTCTTTATCAAGTTTGCAAACAAAACAAATTTTGTCGACTTGAAAGTTAGCATTATAAAAAACCGGTTTATTCTAAAAATATAAGCTCTGTCAAGACTTCCAACATAAAATGAGCACTCCCTAGTTTTATGGGGAGACAAGACTACTGCACTCCAGGCACTACGAGGAGCGAAGCTCCGCCCCTGTATGGGGATTCTAACAAGTACGGTACACAACGTACCACCTTGCTTCACGCCATGGGGATACCACCTCGCTTCACGCCATGGGGATACCACCTCGCTTCACGCCATGGGGATACCACCTCGCTTCACGCCATGGGGATACCACCTCGCTTCACGCCATGGGGATACCACCTCGCTTCACGCCATGGGGATACCACCTCGCTTCACGCCATGGGGATACCACCTGGCTTCACACCATGGGGATACAACCTCGCTTCACGCCATGGGGATACCACCCCGCTTCACACCATGGGGATACCACCCCGCTTCACACCATGGGGATACCACCCCGCTTCACGCCATGGGGATACCACCCGCTTCACACCATGGGGATACCACCCCGCTTCACACCATGGGGATACCACCCCGCTTCACGCCATGGGGATACCACCCCGCTTCACACCATGGGGATACCACCCCGCTTCACATCATGGGGATACCACCTGGCTTCACATCATAGGGATACCACCTCGCTTCACACCATGGGGATACCACCCCGCTTCACATCATGGGGATACCACCTGGCTTCACATCATAGGGATACCACCTGGCTTCACATCATGGGGATACCACCTGGCTTCACATCATAGGGATACCACCTGGCTTCACACCATAGGGATACCACCTTGCTTCACATCATAGGGATACCACCTCGCTTCACATCATAGGGATACCACCCCGCTTCACATCATAGGGATACCACCTGGCTTCACATCATAGGGATACCACCTGGCTTCACATCATAGGGATACCACCTGGCTTCACATCATAGGGATACCACCTGGCTTCACATCATAGGGATACCACCCCGCTTCACATCATAGGGATACCACCTGGCTTCACATCATGGGGATACCACCCCGCTTCACATCATAGGGATACCACCTTGCTTCACATCATGGGGATACCACCCCGCTTCACATCATAGGGATACCACCTGGCTTCACATCATAGGGATACCACCCCGCTTCACATCATAGGGATACCACCTCGCTTCACATCATGGGGATACCACCCCGCTTCACATCATAGGGATACCACCTTGCTTCACATCATAGGGATACCACCTGGCTTCACATCATAGGGATACCACCTGGCTTCACATCATAGGGATACCACCTCGCTTCACATCATAGGGATACCACCTTGCTTCACATCATAGGGATACCACCCCGCTTCACATCATAGGGATACCACCTGGCTTCACATCATAGGGATACCACCTTGCTTCACATCATAGGGATACCACCTTGCTTCACATCATAGGGATACCACCTGGCTTCACATCATAGGGATACCACCTGGCTTCACATCATAGGGATACCACCTCGCTTCACATCATAGGGATACCACCTCGCTTCACATCATAGGGATACCACCTCGCTTCACATCATAGGGATACCACCTGGCTTCACACCATAGGGATACCACCTGGCTTCACATCATAGGGATACCACCTGGCTTCACACCATAGGGATACCACCTTGCTTCACATCATAGGGATACCACCTCGCTTCACATCATAGGGATACCACCCCGCTTCACATCATAGGGATACCACCTGGCTTCACATCATAGGGATACCACCTGGCTTCACATCATAGGGATACCACCTGGCTTCACATCATAGGGATACCACCTGGCTTCACATCATAGGGATACCACCCCGCTTCACATCATAGGGATACCACCTGGCTTCACATCATGGGGATACCACCTCGCTTCACATCATAGGGATACCACCTCGCTTCACATCATAGGGATACCACCTGGCTTCACACCATAGGGATACCACCTGGCTTCACATCATAGGGATACCACCTGGCTTCACATCCATAGGGATACCACCTGGCTTCACATCATAGGGATACACCTCGCTTCACATCATAGGGATACCACCCTGCTTCACATCATGGGGATACCACCCGCTTCACATCATGGGATACCACCTGCTTCACTCATAGGGATACCACCTGGCTTCACATCATAGGGATACCACCTGGCTTCACACATAGGGATACCACCCGCTTCACATATGGGATACCACCTGGCTTCACATCATGGGATACCACCTGGCTTCACATCATAGGGATACCACCTGCTCACATCATGGGATACCACCGCTTCACATCATAGGATACCACCTTGCTTCACACATGGGATACCACCGCTTCACATCATAGGGATACCACCTGGCTTCACATCATAGGGATACCACCGCTTCACATCATAGGGATACCACCTGCTTCACATCATAGGGATACACCTGGCTTCACATCATAGGGATACCACCCGCTTCACATCATGGGATACCACCTGCTTCACACCATAGGGATACCACCTGCTTCACACATAGGGATACCACCCCGCTTCACATCATAGGGATACCACCCGCTTCACATCATGGGATACCACCTGGCTTCACATCATAGGGATACCACCTGCTTCACATCATAGGGATACCACCTGGCTTCACATCATAGGGATACCACCTGGCTTCACATCATAGGGATACACCTGGCTTCACACATGGGATACCACCCGCTTCACATCATAGGGATACCACCCGCTTCACATCATGGGATACCACCTGGCTTCACACATAGGGATACCACCTGGCTTCACATCATAGGGATACACCTGGCTTCACATCATAGGGATACCACTGGCTTCACATCATAGGGATACCACCTGGCTTCACATCATGGGATACCACTGGCTTCACATCATAGGGATACCACCTGGCTTCACATCATGGGATACCACTGCTTCACACATAGGGATACCACCGCTTCACATCATAGGGATACCACCTGGCTTCACACATAGGGATACCACCGCTTCACATCATAGGGATACACCTGGCTTCACATCATAGGGATACCACCTGGCTTCACACATAGGGATACCACCGCTTCACATCATAGGGATACACCTGGCTTCACATCATAGGGATACCCCGCTTCACATCATGGGATACCACCTGCTTCACATCATAGGGATACCACCTGGCTTCACATCATAGGGATACCACCTGGCTTCACATCATAGGGATACCACTGGCTTCACATCATAGGGATACCACCGCTTCACATCATAGGGATACCACCTGTTCACATCATGGGATACACCTGCTTCACACATAGGGATACCACCTGGCTTCACATCATAGGGATACCACCCGCTTCACATCATAGGGATAACCCCGCTTCACATCATGGGATACCACCTGGCTTCACATCATAGGATACCACCTGCTTCACATCATAGGGATACCACCTGGCTTCACATCATGGGGATACCACCTGGCTTCACATCATAGGGATACACCTGGCTTCACATCATGGGATACCCTGGCTTCACATCATAGGGATACCACCGCTTCACATCATGGGATACACCTGGCTTCACATCATAGGGATACCACCTGGCTTCACATCATAGGGATACCACCTGCTTCACATCATAGGGATACACCCGCTTCACATCATGGGATACCACCTGGCTTCACATCATAGGGATCCACCTGGCTTCACATCATAGGGATACCACCTGGCTTCACATCATGGGATACCACTGGCTTCACACATAGGGATACACCGCTTCACATCATAGGGGCTTCACACATAGGGATACCACCTCGCTTCACACCATAGGGGATTACCACCTGGCTTCACATCAGGGATACCACCTGGCTTCACATCATAGGGATACCACCTGCTTCACACATAGGGATACCACCTGCTTCACACATAGGGATACCACCTGGCTTCACATCATAGGGATACCACCTGCTTCACATCATAGGGATACCACCTGCTTCACATCATAGGGATACCACCTGCTTCACATCATAGGGATACCACCGCTTCACATCATAGGGATACCACCTGGCTTCACATCATAGGATACCACCTGCTTCACACATAGGGATACCACCTGCTTCACATCATAGGGATACCACCTGGCTTCACACATAGGGATACCACCTGGCTTCACATCATAGGGATACCACCTGCTTCACATCATAGGGATACCACCTGCTTCACATCATAGGGATACCACCTGGCTTCACATCATAGGGATACCACCTGCTTCACATCATAGGGATACCACCTGGCTTCACACCATAGGGATACCACCTGGCTTCACATCATAGGGATACCACCTGGCTTCACATCATAGGGATACCACCTGGCTTCACATCATAGGGATACCACCCGCTTCACATCATAGGGATACCACCTGGCTTCACATCATAGGGATACCACCTGCTTCACATCATAGGGATACCACCTGGCTTCACACATGGGATACCACCTGGCTTCACATCATAGGGATACCACCTGGCTTCACATCATAGGGATACCACCTGCTTCACATCATAGGGATACCACCTGGCTTCACACATGGGATACCACCTGCTTCACATCATAGGGATACCACCTGGCTTCACATCATAGGGATACCACCTGCTTCACACCATAGGGATACCACCTGGCTTCACATCATAGGGATACCACCTCGCTTCACATCATGGGGATACCACCTGCTTCACATCATGGGATACCACCTTGCTTCACATCATGGGATACCACCCCGCTTCACATCATAGGATACCACCCGCTTCACATCATGGGATACCACCTGGCTTCACATCATAGGGATACCACCTGGCTTCACATCATAGGGATACCACCTGGCTTCACATCATAGGGATACCACCTGCTTCACATCATAGGGATACCACCTGCTTCACATCATGGGGATACCACCTGGCTTCACATCATAGGGATACCACCTGCTTCACATCATGGGATACCACCTGGCTTCACATCATAGGGATACCACCTTGCTTCACATCATTTTTTTTTTTTTTTTTTTTTTTTTTTTTTTTTTTTTTTTTTTTTTTTTTTTAAAAAAAAAAAAAAAAAAAAAAAAAAAAAAAAAAAAAAAAAAAAAAAAAAAAAAAAAAAAAAACCTGCTTCACATCATGGGATACCACCTGCTTCACACATAGGGATACCACCCTGGGTTCACATCATAGGGATACCACCCCGCTTCACATCATAGGGATACCACCTGGCTTCACATCATAGGGATACCACCCCGCTTCACATCATAGGGATACCACCCCGCTTCACATCATAGGGATACCACCTGGCTTCACATCATAGGGATACCACCTGGCTTCACATCATAGGGATACCACCTGCTTCACATCATAGGGATACCACCCTGCTTCACATCATAGGGATACCACCTGCTTCACATCATAGGGATACCACCTGGCTTCACATCATAGGGATACCACCTGGGTTCACATCATAGGGATACCACCTGCTTCACATCATAGGGATACCACCCGCTTCACATCATAGGGATACCACCTGCTTCACATCATAGGGATAACCACCTGGCTTCACATCATAGGGATACCACCCCGCTTCACATCATAGGGATACCACCTTGCTTCACACATAGGGATACCACCTTGCTTCACATCCCTAGGGATACCACCGGCTTCACATCATAGGGATACCACCTGTGCTTCACATCATAGGGATACCACCTGCTTCACATCATAGGATACCACCTTGCTTCACATCATAGGGATACCACCTGCTTCACATCATAGGGATACCACCTGGCTTCACATCATAGGGATACCACCTGGCTTCACATCATAGGGATACCACCTGCTTCACATCATAGGGATACCACCTGGCTTCACATCATAGGGATACCACCTGGCTTCACATCATAGGGATACCACCGCTTCACACATAGGGATACCACCTGGCTTCACACATAGGGATACCACCTTGCTTCACATCATAGGGATACCACCTGGCTTCACATCATAGGGATACCACCTGGCTTCACATACACGATAGGGATACCACCTGGCTTCACATCATAGGGATACCACCTCGCTTCACATCATAGGGATACCACCTGCTTCACACCATAGGGATACCACCTGGCTTCACATCATAGGGATACCACCTGCTTCACATCATAGGGATACCACCTGGCTTCACACCATAGGGATACCACCTGGCTTCACATCATAGGGATACCACCTGGCTTCACACCATAGGGATACCACCTGGCTTCACACCATAGGGATACCACCTGGCTTCACATCATAGGGATACCACCTCGCTTCACACATAGGGATACCACCTGGCTTCACACCATGGGATACCACGCTTCACACCATAGGGATACCACCCCGCTTCACATCATGGGATACCACCTGGCTTCACACCATAGGGATACCACCCGCTTCACCATAGGGATACCACCTCGCTTCACACATAGGGATACCACCCCGCTTCACACCATAGGGATACCACTTGCTTCACCATAGGGATACCACCCGCTTCACACATAGGGATACCACCGCTTCACACCATAGGGATACCACCTCGCTTCACACCATAGGATACCACCCGCTTCACACCATAGGGATACCCCCGCTTCACATCATAGGGATACCACCCCGCTTCACATCATGGGGATACCACCTGGCTTCACATCATAGGGATACCACCTGGCTTCACATCATAGGGATACCACCTGGCTTCACATCATAGGGATACCACCGCTTCACACATAGGATACCACCCCGCTTCACGCCATGGGATACCACCTGCTTCACATCATAGGGATACCACCTGCTTCACATCATAGGGATACCACCTTGCTTCACATCATAGGGATACCACCCCGCTTCACATCATAGGGATACCACCTTGCTTCACATCATAGGATACCACCCCGCTTCACATCATAGGATACACCTGCTTCAATCATAGGGATACCACCTTGCTTCACTCATAGGGATACCACCTCGCTTACATCATAGGGATACCACCCGCTTCACATCATAGGATACACCTTGCTTCACATCATAGGGATACCACCTTGCTTCACACATAGGGATACCACCCCGCTTCACATCATAGGGATACCACCTTGCTTCACATCATAGGGATACCACCTCGCTTCACATCATAGGATACCACCCGCTTCACATCATAGGGATACCACCCGCTTCACATCATAGGGATACCACCTTGCTTCACACCATGGGGATACACCTTGCTTCACGTCATAGGGATACCACCTCGCTTCACATCATAGGGATACCACCTTGCTTCACACCATGGGGATACCACCTTGCTTCACGTCATAGGGATACCACCTGCTTCACATCATAGGGATACACCTTGCTTCACATCATAGGGATACCACCTTGCTTCACATCATAGGGATACCACCTGCTTCACGTCATAGGGATACCACCTTGCTTCACATCATAGGGATCCACCTTGCTTCACATCATAGGGATACCACCTGGCTTCACATCATAGGATACCACCTTGCTTCACATCATAGGGATACCACCTCGCTTCACGTCATAGGATACACCTGCTTCACATCATAGGGATACCACCTTGCTTCACATCATAGGGATACCACCTTGCTTCACATCATAGGGATACCACCTTGCTTCACGCCATGGATACCACCTTGCTTCACGCCATGGGATACCACCCGCTTCACATCATAGGGATACCACCTTGCTTCACATCATAGGGATACCACCTGGCTTCACATCATAGGATACCACCCGCTTCACATCATAGGATACCACCCGCTTCACATCATAGGGATACCACCTTGCTTCACATCATAGGGATACCACCCGCTTCACCCATAGGGATACCACCTTGCTTCACATCATAGGGATACCCCCACCGCTTCACCATAGGGATACCACCTTGCTTCACATCATAGGATACACCACCTCGCTTCACGCATAGGGATACCACCTCGCTTCACATCATAGGGATACCACTGCTTCCATCATAGGGATACCACCTGGCTTCACATCATAGGGATACCACCTTGCTTCACATCATAGGATACACCGCTTCACATCATGGATCCACCTGGCTTCACATCATAGGGATACCACCCCGCTTCACATCATAGGGATACCACCTTGCTTCACATCATAGGGATACCACCTGCTTCATCATAGGGATACCACCTGGCTTCACATCATAGGGATACCACCTCGCTTCACATCATAGGGATACCACCTTGCTTCACATCATGGGGATACCACCTTGCTTCACATCATAGGGATACCACCCGCTTCACATCATAGGGATACCACCTGCTTCACATCATAGGGATACCACCTCGCTTCACATCATAGGGATACCACCTTGCTTCACATCATAGGGATACCACCTTGCTTCACATCATAGGGATACCACCTGGCTTCACATCATAGGGATACCACCTTGCTTCACACCATAGGGATACCACCTGGCTTCACATCATAGGGATACCACCTTGCTTCACATCATAGGGATACCACCTTGCTTCACATCATAGGAACCACCTCGCTTCACATCATAGGGATACCACCTTGCTTCACATCATAGGGATACCACCTGCTCACACCATGGGATACACCCGTTCACATCATGGATACCACCTTGCTTCACATCATAGGGATACCACCTTGCTTCACATCATAGGGATACCACCTTGCTTCACTCATAGGGATACCACCTGCTTCACATCATGGGATACCACCTTGCTTCACATCATGGGATACCACCTCGCTTCACATCATAGGGATACCACCTTGCTTCACATCATAGGGATACCACCTTGCTTCACACATGGGGATACCACCTTGCTTCACTCATAGGGATACCACCTTGCTTCACATCATAGGGATACCACCTTGCTTCACATCATAGGGATACCACCTTGCTTCACATCATAGGGATACCACCTGCTTCACCATAGGGATACCACCTCTTCACATCATAGGATACCACCTTGCTTCACACATGGGATACACCGCTTCACATGATTCACTCGTACACATGGTTCACCATGTTCACACATGGGTTCACACCTTGCTTCCACTTCCCTAGGGATACCACCCTCACATCTAGGAACCACGTTCACATCATAGATCCCCTTCTTCACCACTTGATACACTGATCATAGGGATACCACCTCGCTTCACATCATGGGATACCACCTTGCTTCACATCATGGGATACCACCCCGCTTCACATCATAGGGATACCACCTGCTTCACATCATAGGGATACCACCTGGCTTCACATCATAGGGATACCACCTGCTTCACATCATAGGGATACCACCTGCTTCACATCATAGGGATACCACCTGGCTTCACATCATAGGGATACCACCTGGCTTCACATCATAGGGATACCACCTGCTTCACATCATAGGGATACCACCTGCTTCACATCATAGGGATACACCACTGCTTCACTCATGGGATACCACCTGCTTCACATCATAGGGATACCACCGCTTCACATCATAGGGATACCACCTGCTTCACACATAGGGATACCACCTGCTTCACATCATAGGGATACCACCTGCTTCACATCATAGGGATACCACCTGCTTCACACATAGGGATACCACCTGCTTACACTCATAGGGATACCACCCTGCTTCACATCATAGGGATACCACCTGCTTCACATCATGGGGATACCACCTCGCTTCACATCATAGGGATACCACCTCGCTTCACATCATGGGATACCACCTGCTTCACATCATGGGATACCACCTGGCTTCACATCATAGGGATACCACCTTGCTTCACATCATAGGGATACCACCTTGGCTTCACATCATAGGGATACCACCTGCTTCACGGCTTCACATCATGGGGATACCACCCCGCTTCACATCATAGGGATACCACCTTGCTTCACATCATAGGGATACCACCTGGCTTCACATCATGGGGATACCACCCCGCTTCACATCATAGGGATACCACCTTGCTTCACGCCATGGGGATATCACCCTGCTTCACGCCATCATTGATGTGTGTGCTATGTGTGTGACGCAGCGACTTTCATAGTGCAGACAAATGAACCAGACGGTGGCCTCCTCTGTGTGTATCTGACTACCTATATGTGTTTTTGTCTGTTGGTATGTCTATTTGTCTCTCTCCATCCATCTCTTTCTCCTCGAGGAGTGTTCTGGGCTTACTGTTTTTGTACTTTGTATCTGCTTCTATGCTAGCTGAATGGGTAGCGCAAGCTGTGTTAGATCTGAGAAGTTCTATACAACATGGGAGATAATTCTCAAGAGTCACGTCCTCTGATTACATACACAAACAACATCAAAGCTTGTGACTCCTGTCCAAAAACAGAGACAGACAAACACACAGACACACAGACACACAAACACAGACACACACAGACACACAAACACACACATACACACATATACACACATAAACACACACACACACACACACACACACACACACACACACACACACACACACACACATGCACACACACACATAAACATACACTCACGCACACAA
>JAPXFY010000018.1:78614072-78616572 GCA_030674185.1 Monoplex corrugatus
TGGTGTTGGTGTTGGTGGTTGGTGTGGTAGGTAATGGTGGTGGTGGTCCGTGTGGTAGGGTGGTATGTGGTACGTTTGTCTAAAAAAGCACTAAATTTCATAAATCACATGAGTACAGATCGGCAATAACCGTGTAGATCTTAATTCGTTGAAAAGTACGAGTCTACTAAAGTATATCAGACCCATCTCTCTTTCTCTCTCTCTCTCTCTCTCTCTCTCTCTCTCTCTCTCTCTCTCTCTCTCTCTCTCTCATTTCTCTCTCACTTTCTCTTCCTCTCTCTCTCTCTCTGTCTGTCGTCTGTCTGTCTGTCTATATGTCTTTTTCTCTCTCCCTATCTCCCTTTCTCCTCTCTCTCTCTCTCTTTCTCTCTCTCTCTTTCTCTCTGTCTGTCTGTCTCTATGTCTGTCTATTTGTCTGTCTCTCTCTCTCTGTCTGTCTGTCTGCCTTCTCTCTGTCTGTCTATTTGTCTCTCTCTCTCTCTCTCTGTCTGTCTGTCTCTCTCTCTCTCTTGGTCTCTCTCTCTTTCTCTCTCTCTCTCTGTCTCTCTCTCTCTGTCTCTCTCTGTGTCTGTCTGTCTCTATCTCTCTCTGTGTCTCTGTCTGTCTGCTCTCTCTCTCTCTCTTTCTCTCTCTTTCCCTCTCTCTCTCTTTCTCTCTCTCCCTCCCCTTTCTCTCCCTCTCTTTTCCTTCCCCCCTATCTCTCTTTGCCCCATTCTCCTTCCCTATGTCTATGTGACACGTGACCAGTACACACTATCTCTATGGTAACTATCGCCACAATTGGGTGGCGTGCGCACACAGACGTTGTGCAGGTGCCATTAATCTGTCTTGACCAAATCATAGGCCGTGCCTATTGTCTGAACAGGTCATTTTCTGTTCCGTTGAAATCATTGTTGGTTGTATATCTAATTCTGTTTCAGTTTTGTTTTATTGGCTTTATATTAATTACTTTTTTGGACGAATTCTCCACGCTAAGGACATTCCATATACTCCAGTGCCACGATTCCTATATGATGGGGAAAACACATGTCATTTACATGTAACCAGGATCTTTCCAGTGGTAGGCTGATACAATACCAGTATAACACATGTCATTTACATGTAACCAAGATCATTCCAGTAGTAGGCTGATACAATACCAGTAAAACACATGTCATTTACATGTAACCAGGATTGTTCCAGTAGTAGGCTGATACAATACCAGTATAACACATGTCATTTACATGTAACCAAGATCATTCCAGTGGTAGGCTGATACAATACCAGTAAAACACATGTCATTTACATGTAACCAAGATCATTCCAGTAGTAGGCTGAACAATACCAGTATGGAATATGGACTAGGTAAGACATAGTCTCAGTGGGGCCTCAGGACCTGGCCAGCTCATGGGTTTATGTGCAGGCTTAAGGCTTAAGGCTTGTGCCATGATCACCATACACATGACACCTGTGACGCTAGTGCATATGGAATTCGTTCCGAGAACAGAAACGTCATTTTGAGAAAGTGAAACTGAAACCGCTTCTGTATTATAGTTATCGCCAGAACTGGGTGGTGTGTGCTACAGAAGCTGTGAAGGTGCAATGAATATGTCTTAAACAAATCGAAGGCTGTCTGTTTTGTCAGAATAGGTCCTTTTTCTGTTCCCTTGAAATCATTGTTGATTATATACCTAATTCAGTTTCAGTTTTCCTTTTCTATTAGCTTTCAAATCCAGTATTTTCTGCACGAAGACTACACGTTAAGAATGTTCCACATACTGCAGTGCCACAACTGCTATGTGACAGGGAAAAACAGGGCAAGTAATAATGATACGTCCTTAAGTCTATCGAGAACTCAGCTCTCTGTGAAGGTGAAAAAGGTTAAATATGCGAAGACAGACGATGACGCAGGCAAAGCTTTGTCTTTCTCACGATTCTCCCTTTCACTCTGTGCTATCTCCGTTCAGATTTTTTTTTTTGCAATATGCAACAATTTTTATGCGAAATATACTCTCCATTGTTCAGATTTGTTGACACATACGTAGAAGATGGTAAGAAAATGAAATGATTATACAGTTGTTCTCGAAGATAAAGAAAAAGAGGAAGAGGAAGAAAGGGAAGGGTTAGGAGGAGGAGGAAGAAGAAGGAGTGAAGGAAACCTAGAAATACAAGAATAACTAAAACGCAGCTTAGCTTTCAAGTAATGTACAAATGTGGAATGTTATAGGTGGGCAGGAAACAGAGAGGAAAACAGAGAAAAAAAATGAGAAAAAGAAAACTGAGAAACTGAGACAGAGAGACCGACACGCACAGAGAGTGAATGAGAGAAAGACACTGTAAGATAGACCAAAGTTATATTGGCGAAACTGAGCACAACTTGCACAAAAGATTAAAAGAACACAAACGTGAGTCCTCTCCAGTGGGGAACATCTGACCCACACCCAACACCACTTTGAAAAGGACAGTGTGCAAGTTCTTGACAAAGAAGCAAGATGGTTCCAGAGGGGAGTAAAGGAGGCAG
>JAPXFY010000018.1:78624072-78626572 GCA_030674185.1 Monoplex corrugatus
GACGACAAGGAAAGACACTGTCAAGAAAAAGTAGAGTGGTGTGCGCAATGATGAGAAAGATAAAAAAAAACAGACAACCAGAAAGACACACAGACAAAAGGAAACAATACAAAAGACAGAGTGAACATCAGAGAGTCAAAGATGCACACAGAGAGAGCGAGTGAGAGAGAGATAGAGAGAAAAGAGCCAGAGAGAGAGAGAGAGAGAGAGAGAGAGAGAGAAGGGAAGAGAAGACAAGAGAAGAGAAGAAAACGAAGAAGAAGAAGAGGAAGGAGGAGGAGGAAAAGGAGAAATAAAAGGAGAAGGAGGAGGAGGAGGAGAAGGAGGAGGAGAAGGAAATGAAAGAGAAGAAGAAGAAAACAACAACAACAACAATACAATAACAACAACAACAACAAGACGAACAAGAAGACGAACAAGAAGAAGGAAGAAGAAGAGAGAAAAAGAAGAAGAACAACAACAACAACAACAACAAAAATAAGAAGAAAACAAAACAAGAACAAGAACAAGAACAAGAAAAGAACGACGAAGAGGAAGAGGAAAAGGAGGAGGAGGAGGAGGAAGAAGAAGAAGAAGAAGAAGAAGAAGAAGAAGAAGAAGAAGAAGAAGAAGAAGAAGAAGAAGAAGAAGAAGAAGAAGAAGAAGAAGAAGAAGAAGAAGAAGAAGAAGAAGAAGAAGAAGAAGAAGAAGAAGAAGAAGAAGAAGAAGAAGAAGAAAGAAGAAGAAGAAGAAGAAGAAGAAGAAGAAGAAGAAGAAGAAGAAGAAGAAGAAGAAGAAGAAGAAAGAAGAAGAAAAGGAAGAAGAAGAAGAAGAAGAAGACAAGAACAAGAACAAGAAAAGAAGAAGGAAGAACAAGAACAAGAACAAGAGCAAGAAGACAAGAAGAACAAGACAAAACAAGAAGAAGAAGACGAAGAAGATGACGATGATGATGAAGATGAAGAAGAAGAAGAAGATGATGATGCATGATGATGATGAGGAGAGAGGAGGAGGATGGTAATGACGACGACAAAGATGCGACAAAAAATTTACAGCAGTAATACCAGGATGCCAGAGGTTCACTAAATTGCAGCCAAATTGGCTAGTTCCACGAGACATTTGGAAGATTTTTCGTTTTTCTTTCCTTTTTTTTATACTTGGAAGACAGTATGGGAACATATATGTCTACACGTCTGTATTTACTATGTCTGCCTGAAAACTCTCCGTCACTGTCTCTCTGTTTCAGTTTATGTCTCGCTCTTCTGTCTGTCTGTCTGTCTGTCTGTTTGTCTGTCTCTCTGTCTCTGTCTGTTTTTTCACTCTCTCTCTCTCTCTCTCTCTCTCTCTCTCTTTATCTATCTAGCTATCTATCTGTCAATCTGTCCATTTATCTATCTATTATTTATATCTATCTATCTATCTGTCTATCTACTATATATTTAACTATCTATTCTATCTATCTATCTGTCTGTCTGTCTGTCTACTATCTATCTATATTTCTGTCTGTCTGTCTGTCTGTCTGTCTACTATCTATCTATCTATATATGTATCTGTCTGTCTGTCTGTCTAATATCTATCTCATGCTCTCTCATTTTTTTTTCCAAGACTGTCTGCCCCATTCGTCGTTGATGAAGTATTCAAATTTCCCTTACTTCTTTCATACAAAAAAAAAAGTTCATTCCATCTGGGTGATCGTATACTTGGATCTAGAGTGAATGATAGAGGGGAGGAGAGAGACGGCACAGTACGACGAAGTCAAAAAGAGACAAACAGACAGACAGACAGACAGACAGACAGACAGATTAACTGATAAATAGGGAGGTAGATATATGGGAACAGAAAAAAAAACCTTGGCAACGTGGGAAGTGGTGCTCATCTGAGTTGGAGGTTGTGAGTTTGATCCCAAATTAGCCCCTAAAAGAAAGATTGTGGGATTTAGAGGCCCTGTCCATCTCCTACCCAGACATAGCATGTTATGGAATCCTTGGGAGGGCTGGAACCACTACTATTTAGGCCTGCTATTGAGGAAAAAGGAAAGCGTTCTTACCTAGAAATGTCTATCAATTTACATCAGGAAGAGAGTTCTTGAATGTTATATAGAACAGACACTGTTGTACGGATGTGAGGCGTGGACAGTCAACACACAAAGTCAAAATAATGTTGAGGCAACTGAAATGTTGTTTCTAAGAAAACTGTTGAGAGTTCCATGGACAGCCAAGAAAACAAACAAGACAGTCCTGAAGGAGGCAGACACAAGAAGAACATCAACGAAGAAGACAAGGAAAAGACAAACACTATTCATAGGACATATTATGAGGAAAGAACAAATAGAAGACCTGGCACAACAGGAAAGCTGGAGGGAAAGAGAACACCATGAAGACCCAGGGAGAAAATATTAGACGGACTTGCAGGGTGGCTGAGGACAGAGAGGGTGGGAGATGTACTTCCTGCAACAAGGGTGTCATGCTTTGTACACTTGTTCACAGCAATCAGAACATATATACAGCACTCGTCCGTCATG
>JAPXFY010000018.1:78636572-78644072 GCA_030674185.1 Monoplex corrugatus
AAAAAGACTTATTTTACAACAAAGGGGAATAAAAGAAAACAAACAACAGTTAACATGGACTTTTGAATGCATTCTGGAAATATGCACTTTAAAACGTACAATACAACGGAGAAAAGTGGAGAAATGTTGACACTACAGGTGGAAGTGGGGCCGGCACTTGTGAAAAATTGGTTGGAATACGTGATGGGGAAGAAGGTAAAAAAGCAAGGCGTGAAGTGTGATGACCCGGTTTCTTTCTCCAATGACCTAAATGCGTTCTATGCACGCTTTGACAACAAGGACTTTTCTCGTGAAATTGAACGTGTGTGTCAGCCTCTATTTACTACCCCCAATAGTGTCACTGTTTCAGAGGCCATGGTAAAGAAAGTTTTCTCTCGTTTGAATCCAAGGAAAGCTAGTGGACCAGATGGGGTGGGGGGAAAAGTCTTAAAAGAATGTTCTAGTCAGCTTTGTGTTGTTTTTAGTCGTTTGTTTCAGTTGTTTATGAACTTTCATTTTGTTCCTAGAATCTGGCGTACATCTACCATCATTCCTGTTGCCAAAAAGCCAAATGCAAAAGACATGAATGATTACAGACCGGTGGCCTTGACATCTGTGATCTGTAAATGCATGGAAAGGATAGTGTGTGACCAGCTGACAGCCTCTGTGGCCGATCGCATGGACCCCCTGCAGTTTGCCTATAAGGCAAAGCGGGGTGTCGAAGATGCGACCTTGACCTTACTTGATCTAGCGTTCTCTCATCTTGACAAAGCTGGTACCTTTGTACGGGTCTTGATGATGGATTTTAGTTCCGCGTTTAATACGCTTCAACCCCATTGCTGATCAAGCGTCTTCTTGACATCGAGGTCAGCCCAGGCCTTGTGCTCTGGATCCGTTCTTTTCTATGCAATCGGCCACAGAGAGTCAGCATTGATGGCATTATGTCTAAGGAACTCGTTTTAAATACAGGTGCGCCGCAGGGCTGCGTTCTCTCCCCGGTTTTATTTTCAATTTATACCAACGAAATGACGTGTAACACTAACATTCTTGCACTTGTGAAGTTTGCAGATGATATGGCCCTTATTGCTAGAATGAAAGATGAACATTCTCTTTCTCAGTATTTTGATTTTATCAGTAATCTTGCCCTCTGGTTCGATGAAGTTTTCTAAAACTGAATATCAAAAAGACTAAAGAAATTTGTTTTGGGACAGACCGTGCGAGCGATCCCGCCCTGCTACGCCCCGTCCAAATTGATTCTGAAAACGTTGAAAAAGTTGACTCGTTTAAATATTTGGGCACAGTTTTAGACAGGGATTTGAAGTTCAGTGAACACGTTGATTTTATTTGTAAAAAGGCTAACCAGAGGATGTACCTCATTCGAAAACTGAAGAGTTTTGATGTTGATTCTGCTGTTTTACAACTTGTTTACAGATCTTTAGTGGAAAGCATTTTAGCCTTTAATATCGTGACCTGGTATGGGAATCTGCGTGTGAAAGAGAAGACCAGATTAATTGGCATAGTAAATTCAGCTAGTAAAGTGATAGGTAAAAAACATAAATCCTTGCCAGATATCCACCGTCAGACAATCAAGAAGAAGGCCCAAAGTATCTTGATTGATGACAAGCACCCACTGCGGAACTCCTTTCAGTTTCTGCGTTCGGGGCGTAGACTCCGTGTACCAGCTTGGAAAAGAAATCTTTACCGCTTTTCTTTTGTCCCGTCTGCTATCACCATCCTTAATGCAGACGTGTTGTAGGCCTATGATGCGGCCCTAGGGTCACTCAACTGCTCCCTCGTGTGAATGCGAGAATGGGTTGGCTGCTGATGTACGATTTATATTTTAGGCATTTTATGTTAACGTAGGAGTGTGTGGGGTGTGCGTGTGTGTGTGTGTGTGTGTGAATGTGTGTGTGTGTGTGTGTGTGTGTCAGAGTTTCCGCTAGCATCCAGAATCTACCAGTACCGGTTACCGGCAGCCAAAATTTGTATCGGTTCTAGGGCTAAAATTGCCGGTAGCCTACCATGAATAACCCATTCTCGTAACACGGCTGTTCCCGAGCAAGATTTTAGTTAGATCGAGAGCAGGAGCAGCAGAGGGGAGGGGAGGGATATAACGATAACCAGATGTGGACTGTCAAGTGGCAGCTTGGCCAGTTGAAAATTGCACCGGCATATGTCGGTCTAACGGAAGCTGTGTGTTGTGTGTGTGTGTGGGGTGTGTGTGTGTGTGTGTGTGTGTGTGTGTGTGTGTGTGTGTGTGTGTGTGTGTGTGTGTGTGTGTGTGTGTGAGTGTGTGTGGTGTGTGTGGTATATGCGTGCACGCGTTGGATAGTTGGCCTGACTTTTAATTGTGTTATATGCATGTGGATTTTACTCGTTGCTGTGCTGCCAAAGAAAAATTTCCATGTTTGTTAACATATATGGACAATAAAGTTTTTCATTCAATTCAATTCAATCAAACTCTTCTTGTTGTTGTTTTGTTTTGTTTTGTTTTGTTTTGTTTTGTTTTGTTCTGTTTAAAGCACAGCCGACTGTGTGGAGCCATATCAGGGCTATAACAATTTCAATCATCATCATCAGCATCATCATCATCATCATCATCATCATCATCATCATCATGTGCCCTGCCGCATGGCGTTGGCGAACATGGCCCCCCATATGCATCTATCCCCTATCGGCGCGAGCACATATTCCATCCTCTCTGTCCTCAGACACCCTGCAAGTCCGTCCAATATTTTCTCCCTGGGTCTACCTGGTGTTCTCTGTCCCTTCAGCTTTCCTTTTGTGACCAGGTGCTCTAATTCCCCTTTCTTCATAAATTCATTGCCGGCAAAAACAATTTAAACACACACGAAATACCTCAATGGGAAGAAGAAATTAAGCACATACATCAATGCATTTGCGCTCGTAATCAAAGGAGATACCTGGCGTTGACCAATCCTTCCAATTTATCACACATGGGATTTAAAAAAAAACATAACTGAATACAAATTTAAACATAACTAAAGACACTAAAACATGAAAACAGAACAAAATTACTTACACTTGCTTCCGCATATCGCATTTCCCTGGAGCCAATAATGCACTTAAAACATGTACAATTATCGATCGTGAGAAAAGTGTGTAAGAATGTATCGAACACATACAGGTGAGTGGGCCATCCTCACCTTGTAGAAATTATGTGCTGGAAATTTCCTGTTTTCTGTCACTATCCGTGTTTCTTTCTTCCTCCTTTGCTTTCTGTCATTTCTTCCTATAATTTTCTGCCTTGCTGCTGTATGCATCCATATGGGTTCAATAAAGTATTAGGTACTGTCTCTTAGGACTGATAATTTGATACATATAAGTGCATTTTTTTTGTTCTAGAGACGTGGGACATGCAGAAGCAAATTTGGATAATCAGGCCCGTTTTTTAGATATGTTTTGTGTCCTTATTTGTGTTAAAACCTTATTCAGGTATGTGTTTTTAATCCCTTGTGCGATAAGTTGGACGGAGTGGTCAACGCCAGGGGCATCTCCTTGGATTATGTGCGCAAATGCATTGATATGTGTAGATAATTTTCTTTTCCTTTCCTTTTCTTTTGTTGTTGTTGTTGTTGTTGTTGCTGTTGTTGTTGTTGTTGTTGTTGTTGAAGTATTATGTATGTTTTGAAACGGGTATAGCCCTGATACAGCTCTATACAGTCGTCCGGGTTTTAAACAGAAATAACAATAACGATGACATAACACCGTCGTGGTCCATTCACAAGTAACTGTAAAAACAACCAGTTTAGTGTGAGGACCATGCAGTTACTGTCTCTATGTGGCTGATATTTCACTTTGTCAAAGGCATGTATACACCGACAATGTAAACCACCACGAATTTATCTACAGTCAGTATCATTGTTACTTTCCTGAATTATGAGCAACATATAATTTATCTACTATCATATACATATGTACCTACACAACACACACACACACACACACATACATATATATATATATATATATTATATATATACATATATATATATATGCATATATATATATATATATATATAATATATATACATGTACATGAGCATGCTGTTGAGCTCAGAACAGTACCAATACACATCAAACAATGCATGAGGAATGCATAACATATGCAAAGCAATTGGTATGCACACCACCAAACACAGATGGTAACAAACAGATTTTACAGACCGAAATGAAGAAACACACATTAAACATTGATAATGGCCATCTCATATTGACCTTAACAACAAAACAGAATAAAGGAATACGGTTTAAAGATTGCCAACGCCAACCTCATTATGACCTTAACAACAAAAACAGAATAAATAAAAGCACAGTTTAAACATTGCCTATGTCTATCTCATTTTGACTTTAACAACAAAACAGAATGAAGAAACACAATATAAACATTGCCAATGACCACTCATTTTGATTTTAACAGCAAAAACAGAATGAAGAAACGCAATATAAACATTGCCAATGGCCACCTCATTTTGACTTTAACAGCAAAAACAGAATGAAGAAACACAATAAACATTGCCAATGACCACTCATTTTGACTTTAACAACAAAACCAGAATGAAGAAACACAATATAAACATTGCAATGACCACTCATTTTGATTTTAACAGCAAAAACAGAATGAAGAAACACAATATAAACATTGCCAATGACCACTCATTTTGACTTTAACAACAAAAACAGAATGAAGAAACACAATATAAACATTGCCAATGACCACTCATTTTGATTTTAACAGCAAAAACAGAATAAGAAACACAATATAAACATTGCCAATGACCACTCATTTTGACTTTAACAACAAAAACAGAATGAAGAAACACAATATAAACATTGCCAATGACCACTCATTTTGACTTTAACAGCAAAAACAGAATGAAGAAACACAATATAAACATTGCCAATGACCACTCATTTTAACCTCAACAACAAAAACAGATGAAGAAACACAATATAAACATTGCTAATGACCATTCATTTTGACTTTAACAGCAAAAACAGAATAAAGAAACACAATACAAACATTGCCAATGGTCTATCTCATTTTGACTTTAACAACAAAACAAAGAATGAAGAAACACAATATAAACATTGCCAATGACCACTCATTTTAACCTTAACAACAAAAACAGAATAAAGAAACACAATATAAACATTGCCAATGACCACTCATTTTAACCTCAACAACAAAAACAGAATAAAGAAACACAATAAAACATTGCCAATGACCACTCATTTTAACCTTAACAACAAAAACAGAATAAAGAAACACAATATAAACATTGCCAAATGACCACTCATTTTAACCTTAACAACAAAAACAGAATAAAGAAACACAATATAAACATTGCCAATGACCACTCATTTTAACCTCAACAACAAAAACAGAATAAAGAAACACAATATAACATTGCCAATGACCACCTCATTTTGACTTTAACAGCAAAAACAATAAAGAAACACAATACAAACATTGCCAACGACCACTCATTTTGACCTCAACAACAAAAACAAATCACCAAGCATAAAACCACCATCACAAGCACCGTCACCATTATCACCATAACCAACACAAAATCAGCAGCAGCAGGAAAAAAAGAGCTGGACAGCTGACAAGATTCCAAGGGCAAATTCTGAGGACAAAATTAATTTAAAAACGATGATTATGTGAATAAGACAAAAGTAGATGACTAGATAAATACATGAGTAAACAATTTTTTTAATAGATAGATAACTAAATGATTAGATAAATAAATAGACAAAATAAATAAATGAATTAAGAATAAAAAAAAAGTAAGAAAGAAAGAGGGAAGGGAAAAAGGAAAGAAAGAAAAAAAAAGAAAGAGGTGAATACATGAAAAAAACCTAATAAAAAATGAATAATAAACAATTACTTAAATACATAAATAAATGGATAAATAAATAAATAAAATTTAAAAGATAAATGGATGAATGAATAAATGAATGAATAAATACAGAACAAATAGATAAATAATAAATGAATAGATAAACACACACACACACACACAACACACACACACACACACAAACACACAATCAACCTCACCACACACCACACCAACAACACAACAATACATACATACACACACACACACAAACAACACACATACATACATCACACACACACACACACACACACACACACCACACACACGCACACGCCACACACACACACACACACACACACACACACACACACACACACACACACACACACACACACAAATGGAACATAAAAACCCACGCCAAAAGAAGAGACCTCTGCCACGTAACCCCTCTCTACAGGGACATGGAGGTCCTCAGATGTTTTACAGGGATTGGGGCTTCCCATCGATTTAGTGTAGTGTTGGCTAATCTGATTTACATGTGCACTGCAGGCGAGCTGAATCACATCTTTCTCTTGTGTCCTTTCTGGAACATTGACACAGTATCCGTGTACAGTTACATGCTGTCCTGATGCTTTATCGTTTCTTTGTCTTTCTGTTTATTTCTTGTTGTTTTTTTGTTTTGTTTTGGTTTGGGTTTGGGTTTTTTTATTTCGTTGTTCATATCTACGAATATGTGATACCAAAATACAAAAGAAAACAAAAAAACGAAAAACAAACCAAAAAAAAATGACAACTCTTTCGATGAATTTAATTCAAGCAAGGAAAAAAACAACAACGAATTTTAAAGACAGTGGCATGCAAGCGAGTAAAGAAGTAAACAAACAAACAGGTAAACAAACAAACAAACAAACAAACAAACACACAAGTTTATATAATCCAAAACAAGTGTGACTGCCCGCGTTCAAGCAAACAGGAACCAGAAAAAAATCCTTTGCTTTTCTCATACTGGACGGAGCAGCAGAGAGATTTCAGTATTTTTCTCTTAATTTTTGTATTTGGTGTTTGTTTGTGATCTTACGCTTGACAAAAGGCCAGTTGGGCGAAAATTTGTGCCTGTCTCGTCTGGTTGTATTAGATACTCGTTCTTACACTTTTCTCGTGTTTTTGTTTTGTTTTGTTTTGTTTTTCTGACACAATTTTATGAAAATAGTGGATCTGCGACATCTTTGTTGACGTGTGTTGTCTATAGATAATTGATAAGAAATAATGTGCAGCTGTCATCTCTCCTTACCTCTCATTCATTATTGATTTCCGCAGTTTAAAGATTGGGGGTAAAATGTAGTTTTCAAAGTGGGTTTAAGGAATACCAAAAAGAAAACAAACAGACGGATAAGACAGAAACAAGAGTCAGTTAACAGTCACGTAACAAAACAAAA
Organism: Monoplex corrugatus; assembly: GCA_030674185.1. Taxonomy (NCBI): domain Eukaryota; kingdom Metazoa; phylum Mollusca; class Gastropoda; order Littorinimorpha; family Ranellidae; genus Monoplex; species Monoplex corrugatus. The sequence continues at coordinate 78,643,858 of JAPXFY010000018.1, forward strand.
GTACAACCTAGCCCAAAACAAACAAGCAAATATATGGCAAAAAGGACGTAACGACAAAAGGCAGAAATATATCTTTACAAGCAAAATCAGCTGAAAAAAAAAAACAAAAACACGTACACACACACACACACACACACACACACACACACACACACACACACACACACACACACACACACACACACACACACACAAACACACACACACATACATAC
>JAPXFY010000018.1:78659072-78671572 GCA_030674185.1 Monoplex corrugatus
TCCATATGACGTAAGCAATACCTACCTGCTCTATAAATATCACACACAACAGAATAAAACTGTTTCCAAGCTAAGAATCGACCTCTTTTAATCTAGCGTCGTGTACTCAGGAACTATCCTCTGGAACACACTATCAGGAACACTACCAGGAACACACTACCAGGAACATACTACCAGGAACACACTACTAAGAACACATTACAAGGAACATACCATCAGGAACACACTAACAGGAACGTATTCCCAGGAATACCCCCCAGGAACACACTACCATGAAATCACTAACAAGAACACACTACCGGAAAATATGCGAGAATGTCTCAGTTTGTAATAGTTAAAAACGAGGCATATTATTCATCTGATGAACTGATTAGACCTTCTCCTCTACATAAATCAGAACCAATCATTACTGTATCTTCATCGTGATAAACCACCAGGTGCAAAGACTTTTGAAAAAAAAAAAGTTCTTTGAATTGATACATAAGTTTTTGCATAGCTGAAGAAGTTCTGCTGATTCACGTAAACATTATATGTGGTATACACTATCTTTGGTGGTATACACTATCTTTGGTGGTATACACTATCTTTGGTGGTATACACTATTTTTGGTGGTATACACTATCTTTGGTGGTATACATTATCTTTGGTGGTATACATTATCTTTGATGGTATACAGTATTTTTGGTGGTATACAGTATTTTTGGTGGTATACAGTATTTTTGGTGGTATACACTATCTTTGGTGGTATACAGTATTTTTGGTGGTATACAGTATTTTTGGTGGTATACACTATCTTTTGTGGTATACACTATCTTTGGTGGTATACACTATCTTTGGTAAGAGCTGGTTGCAAACGAATATATTATGCTTATCTCACACCCATCTAACCTATGTCTATGCTTTCTGGTTCTTTGTTTTTGTAGCTTCATATTTGTTTGTGTTATTTGTTTGCTTTGTAATGCACTGGGTGTTTTTTTTTTTTCAGTCTAAAATTTGGTTCTTATATTCTCTTGTTTTGTAACGTACTGATTTCAGTTCAAGCCTGTTGTATATGTTTCTTTCTCTGGTATATTGAATTAGTGTGCATTAAGAGATAATCTGTATTTTCATTAATTTTGAATGAGCCTGTCCTGGATTCTTTGGGGACTGTAATTCACAAAGGTAATGCATTTCGGCAATTGTCACCAAGCATTGTGTGATTCTCTTCCACTCCAAGCCACCCCCTACTGTGATCTAATTATCTTAGAGAGAGAGAGAGAGAGAGAGAGAGAGAGAGAGAGAGAGAGAGAGAGAGAAAGAGAAAGACAGAGAGAGAGACAGAGAGAGAGACAGAGAGAGAGGGGAGAAACAGAGAGAGACAGAGAGAGAGGGAGAGAGAGAGAGACAGAGACAGAGAGAGAGAGAGAGTTACTGGGGAAAATGTTACTGTGAGGCCTCTGGCATTACACCAAAGAACTATCACAAATTTTTGCCACAATAATCGATCTTTCTTTCTCATCATCATTGTTAACATTATCACCATCATTATCATTATCATCATCAACATCTTCTTTTTCACCCTTTCCTGTTTTTTTTTCAATCTTCATGTCACGGAGATGGTTTTATATCTAGTGACGAGTGGCTGGCGACAGTCTGTGTGTCTGTCAGTGTGAACACAAACGTGCCAGCAAGATTTTCTCAGCTGTTTCAGGGTTTTTTTTCTTAATGTTGGGTCATATATGTGCTTTGCTGAGAAGATCTGGATGGCATAAGTTTGGAAATCATGGAGACAAGATCATGGACACACTGACAAAAACAACAACAACAACAACAAAAATAAGCCAGCTCTTATTTGACAATGATGTGGACAGCACCTTCCCCAGGAACATGTGGAAATGTTTATATTATATTCCCAGCGTGGTTAATTCTACCATAGTTGTCACTTCATGTCAGGTTTTATTTCATTTGAAGTTTCTTTAAAATGGTTTGACACTCTTTTTTATAAAAAGGGAAATTGTGACCTCCCACCACGAAATCAGTCTTAACTAGCATTTTGGGCATTTTGAGATATACATATCACTGGAACGTGTACATTTTTCTGATTGTTTTGGTACTTGAATAAAGTTTGTACTAAAAAAAATGTAGAAGTTATGTATGTTTGAAGGCATTAAGTTGTATGACGGCCATTTTGAGAAAACGGCCTCTAAAGTTTTTGTGTGCTCTTTACGCATTTTCCTTAAATTTCTTTATTTGGTGGCTTCGACCAGGTTTATTTCTAATTTTCGCTGTCATTATCTGAAAGGTGCACCAAAGAGCTTTTCGTCAGTATATTACATGTGTGGGTACTGTACAGGTTACGGTTCATAATAAGAGACAAAAATAGGTACTTTTGGTAGGAAATTGCATTCTTTCTCGCTGCGGTCAGTGCATTGAAATACCATTTTAAATTGATTAATAATATTTTTTCGAGAAAAAACAATTATGTGGGGATAGATTATAGTCTACAGAAATCAATTTTGAGAAAAAGTCAAAACACCCCAGATAGACCCTCAGTCACCTTTCCAGTTCCTAGTGCTGTTCGACTGACTGTGAGTTAAGACTGATTTCGTGGTGGGAGGTCACAATTATAAGAATGGTTTGATTTTCTTTTTGTTTGTGTTGTTTTGTTTTCGTTTGGATGAGATAGATATCCGTGGCTTCATAGCCATATACAATCCTCACCTCATTCCCAGAAAACAACATTCAGCTCATCAGTACTTGACCTCCAACAAGACAGGCGTAACAGTGAGACGTTCATTAATGATTAAATCACATCTGTCTATGTTATTGCACTGTACTGTGTATAGCCAGCACGTGAAACTTGTCGATAGTGACAGACATTGAAGATGACAGGTCACGCAGGGCATGACCTGTCCAGGCCTATTGTCCAGTCTGGGTTGTGCCGGTGACTGATTGACTTTCAACACTTGCCACCTGTCTATGTACTGAAAACACGTACAACGATCCTCCAGGCTATTTTTCTGACTGCACTCTGCTCTCTTCATCTCTCTCTCTTCTCTCTCTCTCTCTCTCTCTCTCTCTCTCTCTCTCTCTCCTCTCTCTCTCTTCTCTCTCTCTCTCTCTGTCTCTCTCTCTCTGTCTCTTCTCTTCTCTGTCTCTCTCTCTCTCTGTCTCTCTCTCTCTGTCTCTCTCTCTCTCTTCTCTTCTCTCGTCTCTCCTCTCTCTGTCTCTTTCTATCTCTCTCTCTCTCCTCTCTCTCTGTCTCTCTCTGTCTTGTTCTCTCTCTCTATCTATCTCTCTATCTCTCTCACTCTTCCTCTCTCTCTCCCCTCTCTCTATCTCTCCATCTCTCTCTCTCTCCCCTCTCTCTCTCTCTCTCCCTCTCTCTCTCCCTCTCTCTTTCTCCATCTCTTTCTCTCTATCTCTCTCTCCCTCTCTATCTCTCCCTCTCCCTCTCTCTTATCTCTCTCCCTCTCTCTCCCTCTCTCTCCCTCTCTCTCTATCTCTCCCTCTCTCTCTCTCTCTCTCCCTCTCTCTCTCCCTCTCTCTCTCTCCTCTCTTTCTCTCATATCTGTCTACAAAAAAGTATAATCAGTGTCATGGCTTTGGGAAACATGAAACTCCCCATGATTTACACCCACTGAAGACAGAGTAAGAAGATTGTGCAGCGATATATTGCTTGTATGGTGTGGGCAAAAAAAAAGTTTATACATGCATTGGAAAAAAAATGAGAGCATGGAAATAAATGTAGAACCAATGGATAAATAAATAAATGAATAAATAAACAAGTAAATAAACAATAAACAAATAATTAAACAAATAAATAAATAAAAACTAAATACATAAATAAAAAACAATAAATACAGGGGGGTGCAAAAGTAGGCATACAGTTATGAAAAAAGAAAACACGTACAATACTCATTGCATTTATTATACACACAAATGAATATTGCATATACATGTGTAATAACAAGCACAGCCTTAATCCCTCAGATACTCAAACTGCTTGCCGTCAGTATTCACACACTCCTCTAATCGAGAACGGAATTAAGCATTACAATAATGATGTGATACTTACTGTATACCTACTTTTGCACCCCTCTGTAGATAAACAGACAAATAAATAAAGGATGATTCGTCCACATGGAATCAGTTTGTTTAAACATAGCTGTATGTTTACATTTCACATCGCAGTTTCTTCTCTCAGATACCAGTTTTTCCCTACTCAGGTAGGCCTATACTAGTTTTGCGTCAATTTTTGTCACCTTTTTCACACCTGGGTGCTGCGACTATCAGCATTTTGAATAAAACTTCAAAACTTTGCTGAGACATCAAAAAAAAAAGGAAAGAAAAGAGACTGCATGAAAAGTTCCAACTTGATTAATTCAGGCTGACTCTCCTGCATTGGTTGTCGTTGCTACTGTAATTCACACAGATCACGCATTTCTGACATAGTCACTGCATGTTGCGTGATTTTCCACCACAACATCAGTGACCCATGTTGTGAGCTAATTAGCCGAGAGCGAGCAAGCAAACGAGCAAGAGAGGGAGAGAGAGAGAGAGAGAGAGAGAGAGAGAGAGAGCAAGAGAGAGAGAGAGAGAGAGAGAGAGAGAGAGAGCAAGAGATCGTGAGAGAGGTAGTGAGTGCGAAAGTGTGTGTGTGAAGAGAGGAGTAAGAGACAGAGAGAAACACATAGAGAGAAACAGAGACAAGGAGAGAGAGAGAGAGAGAGAGAGAGAGAGAGAGAGAGAGCAAGAGAGAGAGAGAGAGAGAGAGAGAGCAAGAGATCGTGAGAGAGGTAGTGAGTGCGAAAGTGTGTGTGTGAGAGAGAGGGAGTAAGAGACAGAGAGAAACACATAGAGAGAAACAGAGACAAGGAGAGAAAGAGAGAGAGAGAGAGAGAGAGAGAGAGCAAGAGAGAGAGAGAGAGAGAGAGAGAGAGAGAGCAAGAGATCGTGAGAGAGGTAGTGAGTGCGAAAGTGTGTGTGTGAGAGAGAGGGAGTAAGAGACAGAGAGAAACACATAGAGAGAAACAGAGACAAGGAGAGAGAGAGAGAGAGAGAGAGAGAGAGACAGAGACAGAGACAGAGACAGAGACAGAGAAGAGAGAGAGAGAGAGAGAGAGAGAGAGAGATTTACTCGGAAAATGTTACTGTAAGGCCACTGGCATTAAATCAAAGAATGAACACACATTTTATTCTCAATGATAGATCTTTCTCACTGTCATTTTTATCACCATTACCATCATCGTCATCATCATCATCATCATCATCATCATCATCATCATCACCATCGTCATTATCATTGTCATCATCAACATCTTCTTCTCTTGCTCCCTATCCTGATGTGTTATCACAGGTTTTGTTTTCAGAAAGGGTTTTATATCAAGTGGAGAATAGCTGGCAAGTGTCTGTGTGTCTGTCACTGTAAGAAATGTGCCAGCAAGATTTTCTCAGCTGTTTCTGGATTGTCCCCTAAATTTGAGGCCAAATGTACGATTTGTTGAGATGACATGGATGGAATAAGTTTGGAAATTATGGGACAAGTTCATAGACACGTTGTCAAAAAATGGCTTATATCAGCTCTGTTGGAGAAATTATGTGTGCAGCAATTTTTCCCAGAAACGTCTAGACATATTAATCATCTGTTCCCAGTGTGGCTTTATTCTTCCATCATTCTCACTTCATGTCGGGTTTTATTGCATCTAAAGCTTCTTCAAAATTGCAATGATCGTGAAAAGTACAAAGTAAGAATTTTCATTTCTTCTTTTTTTTGTATAAAAGGGAAGATTGTTAGAATGGCTTGACTTTTTTCTGTCATGTTTGTCTGTGGATGTGACAGACATTTGTGGCTTTATAGCCATATACAATCCTCACCTCATCCCCAAACAAACAACACTCACGCTCATCAGTACTTGATCCCAGATCAAAGACAGGCGTGACAGTGAAACGTTCATTAAAGATTAAATCACATCCGTCTGTGCTATTGCACTGCTCTGTGTATAGCCAGCACGTGAAACTCGTCGATAGTGACAGACATTGAAGATGACAGGTCACGGAGGGCATGACCTGTCCAGTCCTATTGTCCAGTGTGGGTTGGTGCCGGGGGACTGATTGACTTTCTTCTGTCTGTGTACTGAAGGCACGTACAGCGGTCCTCGAGGCTAATCGTTGTCCGACTGATGAGATGTCTTGTTTACTCACCGTCTCTCTCAGTCTCACTTTTATATGTGTATGTATAAAAGGCAAATTGGGGTCTGGTGGCTCAGGGAAACATGAACTTCCCAGCATGCAGACCCACTGAAGACAGAGTATGCAAAGTGTGCAGCAATATTGCGCTTGCACTGTATGAGAAATAATTGCGTATTCATGCATTGGAGAAATAATGAAATGTTAAAACAAGCAAATAAATCAATAAACAAAAATGAACAGATAAATCAATAAATAAATGAATGAATAAACAAATAAATAAAGATAGATAAATGAATAAATAGATAAATAAATAAATAAACAAATAAATACATAAGATGGATTCATTTTGTGTTAAACAGCTGTATATTACAGTTTCCGGTCTCAGATTCCATATAATGCCAACTCAGGTATATTAGTTTTATTTTACACTTTGTCACTATTTTCAAACTTAGATGCTGCGAGACGAAGCGTTTTGAACAAAACTTCGTAACTTTGCTGAGACATCTAAAAAAAGAAAAAAAATAGCAAAGGAGACTGCATGAAAAGTTCCAACTTCATCAATTCAGGTTGCCCCCCCCCCCCCCTCATTGTTTGCCGTTGCTATTGTAATTCACACAGATCACGCATTTCCGACATAGTCACTGCACGTTGCGTGATTTTCCTCCACAACAGCAGCGACCCCTTGTTGTGAGCTAATTAGCTGAGACCAAGTGAGTGCGTGTGAGAGAAAGAGAGAGAGAGTGTGTGTGTGTGAGTGTGTGTGTGTGTGTGTGTGTGTGTGTGAGAGAGAGAGAGAGAGAGAGGGGAGGGGAGAAAGTGAATGAGAGAGAGTGAGAGAGTCTAAGAGAGAGAAGTGAGAGAGAGAGAGAGAAGGAGATGGAGACAGAGATACACTGAGAGAGACAGAGACAGAGGGAGTTACTGGGAAAATGTTACTGTAAGGCCATTGGTATTAAATATATAAGTAAATAAAAACAAGAAAAATAAATAAATGAATCAATAAATAAATGATAAAGTACCATTCATCAAGATGGATTCATTTTATTTAAACGTAAGCTGTATGTTTACATTTCACATTACAGTTTCTTCTCTTAGATACATGTACCTTTTCTTTCACACAGGAATACTAGTTTTGTTTTTCGTCAAATTTTGTCATTCTTTTCACACTTGGTTGCTGCGAGTCTCAGCAATTTTAAGAAAACTTCAAACCTTTGCTGAGACACCCGAAAAAGGAAAGTAGACTGCATGAACAGTTCCAACTTGATTAATTCAGACTGACCCTCCTGCATTAGTTGTTGCTTCTGTAAATCACGCAGCTCACGCATTTCCCACATAGTCCACTGCGTGATTTTCCACCACAACACCAGCGACACCGTGTTGTGAGCTAATTAGCTGAGAGCGAGCAAGTGAGTGAGAGAGAGAGAGAGGGGTGGGGGTGGGAAAGAGACAGAGACAGAGATGGGAGAGAGAACAGAGAGAGAAGGGGAGAGAGAGAATGAGAGACAGAGACAGAAAGGGGAGAGAGGGAAAGGGAATAGAGAGAGAGTGAGAGAGAGAGGAGAAAGAAGAGAAGAGAAGAGAGAGTGAGAGAGAGAGAGAGAGAGAATACTTTAGTGAGGGAGAAGGTGAAAGAGAGAGAGAGAGAGAGAGAGAGAGATACTCTGTGTGTGTATGTGTGTGTGTGTGTGTGTGTGGTGTATGTGCGTATGTGTGTGTGTGTGTGTGGTGTGCAAGAGAGAGAGAGTACGTTAGAGACACACACAGAGAGAGAGAGAGAGAGAGAGAGAGAGAGAGAGAGAGAGAGAGAGAGGAATGGTAAAAGCTCCACTCCATCGCTGCCAACAGTAGGTCACCTATTTTATTCTATCAAAAGTTTAACAGCAAGACCAGACTTTTGGTCTTCAGTTTAAGAGGCAATGAATACGCTTTACATCTGCAATTACTTGAAGTTCGAAAACTGTTATGGAAACATCTATTTCACAAAGAACATGTGTTTTTTTTTCTATTGCATTAATATGAACGTGGTGTTTAGCCAAATTAAATCTTGCACCTCCATATTTGTAATCAACAAGGGTAACTTTGCATGTACAATTTTGATAAAAAAAATATTTAAAAAATACTCAAAATGTAAAGTGTAGTCTGGCAGTTTTGTGAGGACAATCAAGTTGTCATACAAGAATAAGTATTAGAGTAAGAGGGATCTGGGGAGGAGCAAGTACTGCAAGAATGAAAACTGCATTGTTTCAACATTTTCCAAAATCTCCCAGTGTGTTGTTCTAAAGTCTTAAGAAACAAAAAGGCATTATGGAGGAATATAATCTCTCTCTCTCTCTCTCTCTTCTCTCTCTCTCTCTCTCTCTCTCTCTCTCTCTCTCTCTCTCTCTCTCTCTCTCTCTCTCTCTCTCTCTTATATATATATATATATTATATATATAATATATATATATATATATAAATATGTATACACGCAGACACACAGACACGCAAGTATATATATATATATATATATATATATATATATATATATATATATACATATATGCATATGCAGTTATTCAGTTACTTTCCAATTATCAGTTGATTGATTGATTGATTGATTGATTGATTGATTGATTGATTGATTGATTGATTGATCAATTGGATTATCAATAATTTATTGTTTGCGATTGACCGATTTTAAGTTTCGATTGATTTTATACTGTTCTCTTTCGTGGTGGACTTAAAATCTGATATGTGGAGTTCATTCTCAGCCCACAACATTAAAAACACATTAAACACTGGTTTGTCCATTGCCCATCTCAGTGTTTGCATCGTTCTGGTGGTGTCAGCTTTGTGTTTCATAGGTCCGTCTGCCCCCACCCCACCCCACCCCCTCCACCGCCACCCCCCCCCCCCCTATTCCTCTACATTTCAAGACATTACCAGCGTATAGCATTTTGTACAGGCGCAGGAAGTACAATACTAATATATATACCCAAAAAATATTATGTTAAACATGGACTAGGTAGGGCTTCAGGACCTGGCCAGCTCATGGGTTTATGCGCAGGCTTAAGGCTTGTGCCATGATCACCATACACATGGCACCTGTGACGTCAGTGCATATGGAATTCGTTCAGAGCGCAAAGACGTCGTCTTGATAAACTGACACTGAAACTGAAACTCACGGAGTCTTTGTGATAATTGCTGGAAGAATTCACCAGAGCGCATGTGGGGTTGTCCAAGTGCAGTGACTCCCTTCTGAAACCAGTCCCACTCTCCAAACTCCAATTGAATGTTTATGAAATGTGGTTTTGTTGGTTTGTCCCTTTGTCCATGGTAAACGTCAATTAAGATCACACTCGCTGAACCCGCGAACTTGTCTCCCAGCGCTGCTTTTAGGATTATTGCCGCTCCATAAAACAGGACTGTTTCAAACGGCACGCAGGCTTCAGAGAGTTATCGCGGGTTCTTTGATCTTAAAAGCGGCTGACCCCCCCCCCCCCACCTCCCCTCCGCTCTAACCCGCCCTTCCTGCCACCCATTTCTTCCTGCTTATTGATACGTACGTGCACACGTGTATCTGCGTGAGTTTAGACAAACATTTGTAAGCAATATGTCTTGGTTCCCTTGTTCATTAATGTTGACGAAAATATGTAGATCCTGGATGTAGTCCCGGTAGAACATAGATCTATACAATGCACATAAACATTTTGACTCCAGTACCCTATCCACCAACTGCAAACACTTACGGGTTAAGTTTTCCCACCCTATCCACTAACTTCCTGCTGGAAGCTGGTGGATAGGGTGAGGGGGTCAAGGAGTAGCAGGAAGCTGGTGGTTAGGGTAAGGGAGTCAAAGCGTTGTTTTGTCACCCTATGGTGGACAGGGTAAGGGGGTCAAGGGGTAGCAAGAAGCTGATGGTTAGGGAAGGGAGTCAAAGCGTTGTTTTGTCACCCTATGGTGGACAGGGTAAGGGGTCAAGGGTAGCAAGAAGCTGATGGTTAGGGTAAGGGAGTCAAGTTGTTTTGTCACATTATGGTGGATAGGGTAAGGGAGTCAAGTTGTTTTGTCACCCTATGGTGGATAGGGTAAGGGAGTCAAGTTGTTTTGTCACCCTATGGTGGATAGGGTAAGGGAGTCAAGTTGTTTTGTCACCCTATGGTGGATAGGGTAAGGGAGTCAAAGTGTTGTTTTGTCACCCTATGGTGGATAGGGTAAGGGAGTCAAGTTGTTTTGTCACCCTATGGTGGATAGGGTAAGGGAGTCAAGTTGTTTTGTCACCCTATGGTGGATAGGTAAGGGAGTCAAAGTGTTGTTTTGTCACTCTATGGTGGATAGGGTAAGGGAATCAAAGTGTTGTTTTGTCACCATATGGTGGATAGGGTAAGGGAGTCAAAGTGTTGTTTTGTCACCCTATGGTGGATAGGGTAAGGGAGTCAAAGTGTTGTTTTGTTACCCTATGGTGGATAGGTAAGGGAGTCAAAGCGTTGTTTTGTTACCCTATGGTGGATAGGGTAAGGGAGTCAAGTTGTTTTGTCACCCTATGGTGGATAGGGTAAGGGAGTCAAGTTGTTTTGTCACCCTATGGTGGATAGGGTAAGGGAGTCAAAGCATTGTTTTGTTACCCTATGGTGGATAGGGTAAGGGAGTCAAGTTGTTGTTTTGTCACCCTATGGTGGATAGGGTAAGGGAGTCAAGTTGTTGTTTTGTTACCCTATGGTGGATAGGGTAAGGGAGTCAAGTTGTTGTTTTGTCACCCTATGGTGGATAGGGTAAGAGAGTCAAGTTGTCTTTTGCTTTGCTAACATGGTTGACAATGCAGGGTGCTGGTGGACAGGGTGCTGGTGAACAGGGTGCTGTTGAACAGGGTGCTGGTGGACAGGGTGCTGGTGGACAGGGTGCTGGTGAACAGGGTGCTGGTGAACAGGGTGCTGGTGAACAGGGTGCTGGTGAACAGGGTGCTGTGAACAGGGTGCTGTGAACAGGGTGCAGGAGTCAAACGTTTAATATGAATGAATGAATGAAAATTTATATCGCGCAACAAAAATCTCCATGCTATAAAAGCATGCTCGCGGCGCACGGTGGGGGGGGAGGGGGGGGCACAAAAACAATTCCACACAGCCTTTGCACCAACATTCATAAAGGCATTCAAGGTATTCACATTCAAATAAGCAATCCCATACAACATTAGAAAAAGTGTGTCTTGAGACTAGATTTAAAGGATGAATGAGTCTTTTTCTCCCTGATGCTCATGGGAAGCATGTTCCACTTGGTAGGGGCAAGGTATTTAAATTCTCGCTGACCATATCTTTTGGTTTTAACATCCCTTGTCCCAGGAACATGAAGAAGAGACTTGGAAGCAGATCTCAGACTGCGAACAGGTTTATATTCAGAAAGAAGATCTTTAAGATAAGAAGGACTACTAGAGTTGAGTGCACGGTAGGTGATAGTTAGTAGTTTGTGATTGATGCGTTGTTGAACTGGGAGCCAGTGCAGATTCCGTAAGATGGGAGTTATGTGTTCAGTCTTCCTGCATCTAGAGATTACTCTGGCAGCTGCGTTTTGTACAGCCTGCAGACGCTGTATTTTCACCTGAGGGAGACCAGCAAGTAGACTATTACAGTAGTCTAATTTTGAGAGTACTAGTGTGACAGCAACAGTCTTAGCAGCTTGAATAGTCAAGTACTGGCGGGCTTTACCAAGAGATCGGATATGGCAGTAGCAAGTTCTGATGATTGAATTGATCTGATCACGCATCGAGAGATTAGCATCCAGAAACACTCCTAGTGTTTTTACTTTCTTCGAGAAAGGGATGTCTGCACTACAGACCGAAAGTGAAGAAAAAGGGACAATTTCTCTTTTAGGAGCAGTTCCGACCAGCAGAACTTCAGTTTTCTCTTCATTCAACTTCAACCGGTTTGCAGACATCCAATGTTTTATTTCCAGACAGCACAATTCAACATTTTTCTTTGATTCAAGAGCGAGAGTATTGTCGGAGGGAAGGCGGGAATAGAGTTGGGAATCATCCACAAAGAAATGAAAGTCAACATTGAACTGTTCAATCAGAGAAGCCAGGGGTCTTGTGTATAGAGAGAAGAGAAGAGGTCCGAGGACCGATCCTTGCGGAACGCCTGTAAGAAGAGGTGTTTCTTTCGAATATGAAGACCGGACAAGAACTTTTTGAGATCTCTCAGAACGATATGAAGTGAACCATAACAAGACAGTTTTGTTCAGGCCGATTTCAGTGTGAAGACGCTGCAAGAGAAGGGTGTGATCCATGGTATCAAAAGCAGCGCTCAAGTCTAGCAGAACAAGAATGGCATTGTCACCGTGGTCAAGAAAAGAAAGGA
>JAPXFY010000018.1:78701572-78716572 GCA_030674185.1 Monoplex corrugatus
TGGAGCCACACTGACCGACAGACCGACACGCAATGACAATATCATCACCACTCTCCAACCACAGCACCAACAATCCACTGACAAACCTACACGCCAACCATGCCCACCTGACCCTTCCTTCTCTGGCACACCTCTTACTACTTTTAACCCAGTCTCACAAGAAGAAATTCTCAACACAATCAGATCCATGTCGTTCAAAACCTGCGAACTGGATCCTCTTCCAGGTTCTCTCTACGCCGACTGTCTCCCTACTCTCCTCCCATTCATCACTGACATCATCAACACTTCTCTTCAAACTGGAACTGTCCCTGATTCTTTCAAGTCTGCTATTGTTCACCCTCTCCTCAAGAAACACAATTTAGATCCAAATGAACTGAAAAATTACCGGCCTATCTCTAATCTCTCTTTCTTGTCAAAACTCCTTGAAAAAGTCGTCCTCAACCAGCTGAACTCTCACCTGTCTGCCAACAATCTCCTCAATCCTTTCCAGTCAGCCTACCGCCAGTGCCATAGCACTGAAACTGCCCTACTACACATTCTCAACAATCTCCTCCTTGCAACTGATACTGGCAAAGTCTCTCTCCTCACACTCCTTGATCTGTCTGCAGCCTTTGATACCATTGATCATGGTATTCTCCTTTCTAGACTTCATCATACTTTTGGCATCTCTGACATTGCTCTGTCTTGGTTCACTTCATACCTATCCAACAGAAAACAAACCGTTCTCATCAATGGCACTTACTCTCAACCTGCATACCTGACCTGTGGTGTTCCACAAGGATCTGTCCTTGGCCCTGTTCTTTTCACTCTTTACACCTCCCCCTGTCCACCATCATCAACTCCCATTCTATAAAACACCACTTCTATGCTGATGACACCCAACTTCAAGACAGTGACTCACCTGATAATATACAGCGCCTGTTGACTCGCACCACTGAGTGTTACTCGGACATTAAGAACTGGATGACACACAATAGACTTCAGCTTAATGACGACAAAACAGAAGCTATCCTCATTGGCACCCGTCAGAAACTTTCTCAGCTGCCTCCTCTTTCTCTCCCATTATGTAACACATCAGTCCCAATTTCTGATTCAGCTAAAAACCTTGGTGTCTGCATTGACTCTACCCTCTCCATGAACAACTTTGTTTCTCAAACTGCCAGATCCTGCTACTATCATCTCCATCGTATAAGGCTGATCAGGAAGTATCTCTCTGTCGAAACAACTGCAAAACTCGTTCTCTCCTTCATAATGTCTCGCATTGACTATTGCAATTCACTCCTGTCTGGTCTTCCTGCCTCCACCATTCACATCCTACAGCGCATTCAAAACAATGCTGTACGCATTGTACTCAAAAAGAAAAAAGCTGACCACATATCTCCTCTCCTGGCACAACTTCACTGGCTCCCTGTATCAAAGCGCATACAGTACAAACTAGACACCATGTGCTACAAAAGCCTCAATAACGCAGCCCCCGATTACCTGTCAAGCCTACTTGAGATCTATCTTCCCTCACGTACCCTCCGCTCTGCCTCCGATCCTCTGATTTTCGCTTTCCACGCACTAAGCTCAATACCTATGGTCCACGAGCCTTCTCTGTTTCTGGTCCACTCTCCTGGAACAAACTTCCTCTCTCAGTCCGTCAGCAACCTACTTTTGTCTCCTTCAAGTCCGCTCTCAAAACTCACCTTTTCTCCTCCGCATAAAATCCTAACCTCACTCAACCCCCCCCCCCCCCCCCCCCTTCTGCAGCCTGTCTCCGCTCGGAGGGAATCACATGGTTATAATATATAATTGTATATGCTATGCTCTCTATAATTTTCCATTGGTTTTATTCTTGCTTTATTGCTTTTATTCTTTCTCCCCATTTATAGCCATGCGTGTGTGTGTGTGTGTGTGTGTGTGTGTGTGGTGCGTGCGTGCGTGTGTGTGCGTGCGTGCGTGCGTGCGTGCTTGCGTGTGTGTCTGCTTCAGCGCTTAGATTTGATTTTATCAAGATTTTGCGCTATATAAATATTGTAATTATTATTATTATTTAACTTAAAGTTTCCCCAGACATGGCAGCGGTGTAGGAAATTGAACTGAGCTGACCATGAGGACACGGGTCCCCCCATGGGGATGTCAGGGACTCTTTGAGTAGAAATAGTATCCCCACCTTCTGGAATGTCTCTGCTAGAAATCTGTCTCTCTCTTTTCTGTCACTTTCTTTGTTTCTTCCTTCCTCCTTTAATTTTTTTTGTCATTTCTTTCTACCGTTTTCTGCCTTATTGGTTCATTCACCTGTATGCGTTCTATAAAGTCTGGCACTCTTTCTCTTAGGATTGATGATTAGGTACGTGTGTTGACTGCGTGTTTGGATCTAGAGAAATGTGATATGCAGGAGCAGTTTAAGTTAATGTAAACCATTTGCTAAATGTATGTTTTAGTGTTCTTAGTTATATTCAACATTCTTCTTACAAACCACATCTCGGCTGCCTCCATCTTGTTCTGACTTTGTTTTTTGACTGTCCGCGCCTCGCATCCATACAACAGTATTGGTTCTATATAACATTCAAGAACTCTCTTCCTGATGTTAATTGACAGGCGTTCCATGGACAGCAAAGAAAATAAACGAGACAGTCTTGATGGAGGCAGACACAAGTAGATCACTCATAAGGAAAATTAGGAAAAGACAAGCAACATTTATAGGCCATTTTATGAGGAAGGGGGATTTGGAGCACCTGGTCACAACGGGAAAGCTGGAGGGAAAGAGAGCACCAGGTAGACCCAGGGAGAAGATACTGGACGGACTTACAGAGTGGCTGGGGACGAGGAGATTGGGGGAGATGCTGGGGGCAACGAGAGATAGAGATGGTTGGAAGACCATGATCGCCAACGCCATGCGGCAGGGCACCTGATGATGATGATGATGGTGATGAGTTATGTTCACATTTGTATTCAGGTTTGTTCTTTTTCTTTTTAATCATATGTTGATAAATCAGACTGAATGGTCAACGTCAGGGACATATCCATGAATTATATACGCTCATACGTTGATATGTTTTCCTTTTTTTTTTCCAGCTGCCTTTTGCCACCCAGATGCTGTGTACATTTTGAAATGGTTATGGGCCTGATATGGCTGTGTGCAGTTACAAGATACAAGATACAAGAATTTTATTTAACCCAAAGCATCACAATGGGAAATTGTTTTGGCATTCGCATTAAAATACATATAGGCACAAGAACGCATAAACAAATGTACACACATGCTCTTACTCTCTCTCACTCTCTCTTTCATCCCTCTCTCACCCTCTCCCTCCCCTCATCTCTCTCCCCCTCCCTCTTTGTTGAAACAATATCAAAGATAATGACTAATTCTAAAAATGTAAAAATGTACGGTTAAAAAAGCACATCATAAGAGTCAGATGCCTTGGTCAGGACTTTTAACAATGGACAAAAAGGGCAATACTCATTGAAAAACAACTTTGGTAGGTATAGAACAAATTTGATTAAAGATGCAACGCGATATGCACATTAAAATCAAAATGAGTTAAATATAATAAAATGAGTATGTAGACTAAGAGGACAAGGTTAAACAAGAGAAGAACAGGGACAAGATTTTATTTTAGCCCAGTGCTCAGACACGTGGAAAATGTTTTGGCTATGCATACAATCACACTCACGCCTCACAGCGTGAGTTGGCTGGGTTTTACACAGTAATGATGAAAATGAAAAACTAGACCAGGACATGAAGGGGCATGGCATGTAGGACGTTATTCATGATGCTATAATGGTTGACGATTAAGTGGTAACAGGGGTGATGCTTTTTATGTTACGGAGTTCCATCCAGGACTGAGACATTGTGACAGGTCTATACTCTACACTTACTATCAGAGACAGTGACAGGTCTGTACTCTACACTTACTATCAGAGACATCGTGACAGGTCTGTACTCTACACTTACGATCAGAGACATCGTGACAGGTCTGTACTCTACACTTACTATCAGAGACATCGTGACAGGTCTGTACTCTACACTTACTATCAGAGACATCGTGACAGGTCTGTACTCTACACTTACCATCAGAGACATTGTGACAGGTCTGTACTCTACACTTACTATTAGAGACACTGTGACAGGTCTGTACTCTACACTTACTATCAGAGACAGTGACAGGTCTGTACTCTACACTTACTATCAGAGACATCGTGACAGGTCTGTACTCTACACTTACTATCAGAGACAGTGACAGGTCTGTACTCTACACTTACTATCAGAGACAGTGACAGGTCTGTACTCTACACTTACTATCAGAGACAGTGACAGGTCTGTACTCTACACTTACTATCAGAGACATCGTGACAGGTCTGTACTCTACACTTACTATCAGAGACAGTGACAGGTCTGTACTCTACACTTACTATCAGAGACATCGTGACAGGTCTGTACTCTACACTTACTATCAGAGACAGTGACAGGTCTGTACTACACTTACTATCAGAGACATCGTGACAGGTCTGTACTCTACACTTACTATCAGAGACAGTGACAGGTCTGTACTCTACACTTACTATCAGACACAGTGACAGGTCTGTACTCTACACTTACTATCAGAGACATCGTGACAGGTCTGTACTCTACACTTACTATCAGAGACATCGTGACAGGTCTGTACTCTACACTTACTATCAGAGACAGTGACAGGTTTGTACTCTACACTTACTATCAGAGACATCGTGACAGGTCTGTACTCTACACTTACTACCAGAGACAGTGACAGGTCTGTACTACACTTACTATCAGAGACATCGTGACAGGTCTGTACTCTACACTTACCATCAGAGACATTGTGACAGGTCTGTACTCTACACTTACCATCAGAGACATTGTGACAGGTCTGTACTCTACACTTACTATCAGAGACAGTGACAGGTCTGTACTATACACTTACTATCAGACACAGTGACAGGTCTGTACTCTACACTTACTATCAGACACAGTGACAGGTCTGTACTCTACACTTACTATCAGAGACACTGTGACAGGTCTGTACTCTACACTTACTATCAGAGACACTGTGACAGGTCTGTACTCTACACTTACCATCAGAGACATTGTGACAGGTCTGTACTCTACACTTACTATCAGAGACATCGTGACAGGTCTGTACTCTACACTTACTATCAGAGACAGTGACAGGTCTGTACTCTACACATACCATCAGAGACAGTGACAGGTCTGTACTCTACACTTACTATCAGACACTGTGACAGGTCTGTACTCTACACTTACTATCAGAGACAGTGACAGGTCTGTACTATACACTTACCATCAGAGACATTGTGACAGGTCTGTACTCTACACTTACTATCAGACATCGTGACAGGTCTGTACTCTACACTTACTATCAGAGACAGTGACAGGTCTGTACTCTACACTTACTATCAGACACTGTGACAGGTCTGTACTCTACACTTACTATCAGAGACAGTGACAGGTCTGTACTCTACACTTACTATCAGAGACATAGTGACAGGTCTGTACTCTACACTTACCATCAGACATCGTGACAGGTCTGTACTCTACACTTGCCATCAGAGACAGTGACAGGTCTGTACTCTACACTTACCCTCAGAGACAGTGACAGGTCTGTACTCTACACTTACTATCAGAGACATCGTGACAGGTCTGTACTCTACACTTACTATCAGAGACAGTGACAGGTCTGTACTCTACACTTACTATCAAACATCGTGACAGGTCTGTACTCTACACTTACTATCAGACACTGTGACAGGTCTGTACTCTACATTTACTATCAGAGACAGTGACAGGTCTGTACTATACACTTACTATCAGACGCTGTGACAGGTCTGTACTATACACTTACTATCAGAGACAGTGACAGGTCTGTACTATACACTTACTATCAGACACTGTGACAGGTCTGTACTATACACTTACTATCAGAGACAGTGACAGGTCTGTACTCTACACTTACTATCAGACACTGTGACAGGTCTGTACTATACACTTACTATCAGAGACAGTGACAGGTCTGTACTCTACACTTACTATCAGAGACATCGTGACAGGTCTGTACTCTACACTTACTATCAGACACAGTGACAGGTCTGTACTCTACACTTAATATCAGAGACAGTGACAGGTCTGTACTCTACACTTACTATCAGAGACAATGTGACAGGTCTGTACTATACACTTACTATCAGACATCGTGACAGGTCTGTACTCTACACTTACTATCAGACATCGTGACAGGTCTGTACTCTACACTTACTATCAGAGACACTGTGACAGGTCTGTACTATATATACACTTACTATCAGACATCGTGAGAGGTCTGTACTCTACACTTACTATCAGAGACATCGTGACAGGTCTGTACTCTACACTTACCATCAGAGACAGTGACAGGTCTGTACTCTACACTTACTATCAGAGACACTGTGACAGGTCTGTACTCTACTCTTACTATCAGATACTGTGACAGGTCTGTACTCTACACTTACTATCATAGACATCGTGACAGGTCTGTACTCTACACTTACTATCAGAGACACTGTGACAGGTCTGTACTATATATACACTTACTATCAGACATCGTGAGAGGTCTGTACTCTACACTTACTATCAGAGACATCGTGACAGGTCTGTACTCTACACTTACCATCAGAGACAGTGACAGGTCTGTACTCTACACTTACTATCAGAGACACTGTGACAGGTCTGTACTCTACTCTTACTATCAGATACTGTGACAGGTCTGTACTCTACACTTACTATCAGAGACATCGTGACAGGTCTGTACTCTACACTTACTATCAGAGACAGTGACAGGTCTGTACTCTACACTTACTATCAGACACTGTGACAGGTCTGTACTCTACACTTACTATCAGAGACAGTGACAGGTCTGTACTCTACACTTACTATCAGACATTGTGACAGGTCTGTACTCTACACTTACTATCAGAGACAGTGACAGGTCTGTACTCTACACTTACTATCAGAGATAGTGACAGGTCTGTACTCTACACTTACTATCAGAGACAGTGACAGGTTTGTACTCTACACTTACTATCAGAGACAGTGACAGGTCTGTACTCTACACTTACTATCAGAGACAGTGATGCCCCTTGTCACTCAGACTGGAGTGTTCTGAGCTCTCTCTGTTATGTGGGTTTTCGTGTTTTTCGATATGTGTGTGCAGGATTGAGGCAGCCGAGATGTGGTTTCTCAGAAGAATGTTGAGAGTACCATGGACAGCAAAGAAAACAAACGAGACAGTCTTGATAGAGGCAGACACAAGTCGATCACTGATAAGGAAGATTAGGAAAAGACAAGCAACATTTATAGGCCATTTTATGAGGAAGGGGGATTTGGAGCACCTGGTCACAACGGGAAAGCTGGAGGGAAAGAGAGCACCGGTAGACCCAGGGAGAGAATGCTGGACGGACTTGCAGAGTGCCTGGGGATGAAGTGGGTGGGGGAGATGCTGGGTGCAACGAGAGATAGAGATGGTTGGAAGTCCATGGTCGCCAACGCCAAGCGGCAGGGCACCTGATGATGATGATGATGATGTGTGGTTCTGATTTTTTTCTTTTTTCTTTTTTTCTTTTTTTGATAGTCATCGTAATATTGCAGCCGCTGTTGCGCGCTTTCATTTGGTTTTTGTGTCACTATTTGGCGTCTCATTAATGCCATTATTAGTTTTATTTTTATTCATATATCTGGCTCCAGCTCCAGCCTGGCCTGAGAGATACAGACACCTGCAGTGACAGTCAAATGAAAAAAGAGCAACATTCAGAATGAAGCATTCAGGTTTTCTTTTTTGTTTGTTTAATTGTTGACGGTTTGAAGCCATGATATCCTAGTCATTAGTTTATTGTGTGAACCATTTTGCTGTGCTATATGATGCTTTTTTTTCTTTTTCTTTTTCAATTTATTCCTAATTTAATTAATTTGCATTGTCTGTCTTAGTGTATTCACACATTATATCAAAATCTTTCGAAAGGCCTGGGTATTTGCTGAGATTAATGACAACGAATTATGGCCAACGAGGTCGAGCGAGGATACAATTATGCTGATTAAATGCGCACCTGTTTCAGAAAATGTAAATCAGTATAATTGATTCCCTTCACATGGTTCACAAAAAATATGGACCATAGAAAACAACAAAATGGCATACACGTGCATATGACGTGAATTAATCAATATGTATGCAAATGTGGGCTGCCATAGCTTCTGTCAAGTTTCTCCATGGAATAATGAGACAAACAAAAACAAAAACTTCACTGTCAAGTAAATTTATCAACCGACCATCCATTCAGACACGGTCCACTCAGTTCAAGATGAAAGTTGACCCCAAGTGTTGCATCTGATCTTTGCCAACCAGAAGGGAGACATCATCATCATCATCAGGTGCCCTGCCGCATGGCGTTGGCGACCATGGACTTCCAACCATCTCTATCTCTCGTTGCCCCCAGCATCTCCCCCACCCTCCTCATCCCCAGCCACTCTGCAAGTCCGTCCAGCATTCTCTCCCTGGATCTACCTGGTGCTCTCTTTCCCTCCAGCTTTCCCGTTGTGACCAGTGCTCCAAATCCCCCTTCCTCATAAAATGGCCTATAAATGTTGCTTGTCTTTTCCTAATCTTCCTTATAAGTGATCTTCTTGTGTCTGCCTCCATCAAGACTGTCTCGTTTGTTTTCTTTGCTGTCCATGGAACTCTCAACATTCTTCTGAGAAACCACATCTCGGCTGCCTCGATCCTGCTCTGGCTTTGCTTGTTGACTGTCCACGCCTCGCATCCGTACAACAGTATTGGTTCTATGTAACATTCAAGGACTCTCTTTCTGATGTTAATTGATAGGCATTTGTTGGTAACAATGCTTGTCATCTTCTTGAATGCTGTTTTGGCTTGGCAAGGGAGTATACCAAAATAACCATCAGGGATTGTGTCATTGAACACAGTAATATATGTCTGACTGTGCAATACTGTTGTTTGTTGTCCCTGGAGCAAGGAATATGTACTTGCAGTTAATTCTATAGTTTGCATCATATACAAATCTTCATATCTTCATATCTGAAAAAAAATGTCAGTGAAATTCTGTAATAAAAATTTCTTGAAAAATCCGACTTTTTTGCAAGATAAAAGGGATATTTGAATATTTCATTCGACCTCTCTTACATAATGCTCCTATTGGTACCACGAATGTTGTGATTGTTGTTTCTCACGATGTTCATCAACCAATTAACGATCATCACCATCACCGCCATTTGAACGTCACTGTCACTACTTTTGAACATATTATGGTTAGACTTGTCGCCAAAAACACTGTCAGAGTTATGGCTCGAATCGTCATTGTCCGCAGCACAAACTACGTGCACGCAGATTTTGTGGAACACGTGTTGGGCGGTGTAAATCGAACTTCATTCTGCCATAATTTCAAACGAACGAAAGACTTTATTTTCAGGAACTTCAAAGAGTAATTCTTCTTCCGCTGTGTGTGTGTGTGTGTGTGTGTGTGTGTGTGTGTGTGTGTGTGTGTGTGTGTGTGTGGTGTGTGTGTATGTGTGTGTGTGTGTGTGTGTGAGTGAGTGAGTGAGTGAGTGAGTGAGTGTGTGGTGTGTGTGTGTGTGTGTGTGTGTGTGTGTGAGTGTGTGTGTGTGTGTGTGTGTGTGTGTGTGTGTGTGTGTGTGAGTGTGTGTGTGTGTGTGTGTGTGTGAGTGTGTGTGTGTGTGTGTGTGTGTGTGTGTGTGTGTGTGTGTGTGTGTGTGTGTGTGCGCGTTCCTTTTTGTTTTGTTTGTTTGATTGTTTGTTTATTTTTGTTTGTTTGTTTGTTTGTTACAGCAACAGCCAAGTCACAAAATGGTAATGGCGACTGGCATTGGTCTGATGCAGCCCACAGGTAACACTTCTTGTGGTTGATACATTGCCGGTTGATGTTCACAGGCAGACTGTTGTGTGACTGACAATTGTTGGTTGTGGTTCACAGGCAGACTGTTGTGTGACTGACAATTGTTGGTTGTGGTTCACAGGCAGACTGTTGTGTGACTGACAATTGATGGTTGTGGTTCACAGGCAGACTGTTGTGTGGCTGACAATTGATGGTTGTGGTTCACAGGCAGACTGTTGTGTGACTGATAATTGTTGGTTGAGGTTCACAGGCAGACTGTTGTGTGGCTGACAATTGTTGGTTGTGGTTCACAGGCAGACTGTTGTGTGACTGATAATTGTTGGTTGTGGTTCACAGGCAGACTGTTGTGTGGCTGACAATTGCTGGTTGTGGTTCACAGGCAGACTGTTGTGTGACTGATAATTGTTGGTTGAGGTTCACAGGCAGACTGTTGTGTGGCTGACAATTGTAGGTTGAGGTTCACAGGCAGACT
This sequence comes from Monoplex corrugatus, assembly GCA_030674185.1. Classification (NCBI taxonomy): domain Eukaryota; kingdom Metazoa; phylum Mollusca; class Gastropoda; order Littorinimorpha; family Ranellidae; genus Monoplex; species Monoplex corrugatus. Next base: position 78,711,969 of record JAPXFY010000018.1, read on the forward strand.
GTTGTGTGGCTGACAATGATGTTGAGGTTCACAGGCATACTTTTGTGTGGCTGACAATGAGGTTCACAGGCAGACTGTTGTGTGACTGACAATTGTTGGTTGAGGTTCACAGGCAGACTGTTGTGTGACTGACAATTGTAGGTTGAGGTTCACAGGCAGACTGTTGTGTGACTGATAATTGTTGGTTGAGGTTCACAGGCAGACTATCCTGTGGCTGACAATTGTTGGTTGAGGTTCACAGGCAGACTGTTGTGTGTGGTTGATAATTGTAGGTTGAGGTTCACAGGCGGACTGTTGTTTGACTGACAATTGTAGGTTGTGGTTCACAGGCAGACTGTTGTGTGGCTGACAATTGTAGGTTGTGGTTCACAGGCAGACTGTTGTGTGACTGACAATTGTAGGTTGTGGTTCACAGGCAGACTGTGTGTGTGGCTGACAATTGTAGGTTGTGGTTCAGAAACTAAATATCGTGTAGATGACAAATTGTAGGTTCTAATTTACAAATATTATTTCGTGCTGCTGACAAACCATTTTCTGAAGTTCACAAACGGAATTTCATGTAGCTGACAAATTGTTGGTTCTAAATTACAAACGGAATTTCGTGTAGCTGACAAATTGTTGGTTCTAAGTTACAAACGGAATTTCGTGTGGCTGACAAATTGTTGGTTCTAATTTACAAACGGAATTTCGTGTGGCTGACAAATTGTTGGTTCTAATTTACAAACGGAATTTCGTGTGGCTGACAAATTGTTGGTTCTAATTTACAAACGGAATTTCGTGTGGCTGACAAATTGCTGATTCTAATTTACAAACGGAATTTCGTGTGGCTGACAAATTGTTGGTTCTAATTTACAAACGGAATTTCGTGTGGCTGACAAATTGTTGGTTCTAATTTACAAACGGAATTTCGTGTAGCTGACAAATTGTTGGTTCTAATTTACAAACGGGAATTTCGTGTGGCTGACAAATTGTTGGTTCTAATTTACAAACGGGAATTTCGTGTGGCTGACAAATTGTTGGTTCTAATTTACAAACGGAATTTCGTGTGGCTGACAAATCATCGGTTTTGGTCCGACAATAAACAGAATATTTTGTGCAGCTGACAAATTCTCAGTTGTGGTCAGAAACGTGTGATATGCAGGTAGGCTACTTATCGTTGACCCCAAGTACTTATTGTTGACCCCAAGTACTTATTGTTGACCCCAAGTACTTATCGTTGACTCCAAGTATTTATTGTTGACCCCAAGTACTTATCGTTGACCCCAAGTACTTATCGTTGACCCCAAGTACGTATCGTTGACTCCAAGTACTTATTGTTGACCCCAAGTACTTATTGTTGACCCCAAGTACTTATTGTTGACCCCAAGTACTTATCGTTGACCCCAAGTACTTATTGTTGACCCCAAGTACTTATTGTTGACCCCAATTACTTATCGTTGACCCCAAGTGAGACAACCATACTTTTCCTGTCTTGGAGTGTGTAGGTTACGTATCTGCTTTTACTGTACATAAATGACGAGTCTACATTTCATTCTAACATTCCAACCCTCCTTGAAGTTTGGCGCTTTTTGAAGAGACATCCGTTGCATCGATCAAGTGCATACTCACTTTCCTGTCGCATCTGTCAGCAATAATCGGCATACCCTTTGAGCCTACACTGCACAGAAAACCTGTTCATGGTAAAGATTTGGAACTGGGGGTGGGAGGTGGGGGTGGATGGAACATGTGGAATACTGACGCCATCATAATGATGTTATACAAAAAGAAAAGGAACGAGACAGTGAACGGGTGTTAGGCTATAATTATTTTATATTGCAGGCGGGAGGCTATAATATTTTATATTGCAGGCGGGAGGCTATAATTATTTTATATTGCAGGCGGGAGGTTATAATTATGTTATATTGCAGGCGGGAGGTTATAATTATTTTATATTGCAGGCGGGAGGTTATAATTATTTTTATATTACAGGCAGGAGGCTATAATTATTTTATATTGCAGGCGGGAGGCTATAATTATTTTATATTGCAGGCGGGAGGCTATAATTATTTTATATTGCAGGCGGGAGGTTATAATTATGTTATATTGCAGGCGGGAGGTTATAATTATTTTATATTGCAGGCGGGAGGTTATAATTATTTTATATTACAGGCAGGAGGCTATAATTATTTTATTATTGCAGGCGGGAGGCTTTAATATTTTATATTGCAGGCGGGAGGCTATAATTATGTTATATTACAGGCGGGAGGCTATAATTATTTTATATTGCAGGCGGGAGGTTATAATTATTTTATATTGCAGGCGGGAGGCTATAACTATTTTATATCGCAGGCCGTGATTGAAGATAATCAAGAACTAGAGCTTGAGTCCCTGACTATATCAAATAAACACAACCAGTTTAGCAGATGACAGAAGTATCTTTATCATATCGGGGGGGGGGGGGGGGGGACATATTGGACTCAAACAGAAACTGGATCAAAGCATTCACTAAAGTAACTGAAACCCCTGTTCCTGTTGACCTCCATACAACAGCACGGGCATTCTCATGATAGCTTTGGTACTGCTCTTGGTATCGCCATCAGCTCTTAGAGTGACGTTAGAAAGGTCATGTATATCTGTCCCTGTCTAGCCAACATTTGTGGCCCTTCCTCTATCGTGTGCTGCACCATTATACCGTTTGCAATCAGAGCTATCAGGGTCATTGTATCTCACATCATGCTCTCTTTAGTATGCTCTCTATAATTTTCCATTGCTTTTATTCGTTCTCCCCATTTATAGCCATGCGTGTGTGTGTGTGTGTGTGTGTGTGTGTGTGTGTGTGTGTGTGTGTGTGTGTGTGTGTGTGTGTGTGTGTGTGTGTGCGTGCGTGTGTGTGCGTGCGTGTTTCAGAGCTTAGATTTGATTTTATCAAGATTTTGCGCTATATAAATATTATTATTATTATTATTATTATTATTATTATTATTATTATTATTATTATTATTATTATTATTATATTATTATTATTATTATTATTATTATTATTATTATTATTATTATTATTATTATTGTTATTACATCACTGTCCTGGAAAATGAAATGAAGACAGATTACAAGCTTCTTTGCCTGTCTGACTGTCTGTCTGCCTCTCTCTGTCTCTGTCTCTGTCTCCCTCTTTCTCTCTTTCTCTTTCCCTCTCTATTTCCTCTCTTTTTCTCCCCCTCTCTCCAATCCCCCCTCTCTCTATCAGTCAATCACTCACTGTCTTTCTCTTTGTGTGTTTGTGTGTCTGTGTGTTTGTGTGTCTGTGTGTCTGTGTGTTTGTCTGTCTGTCTGTCTCTCTCTCTCTCCTTCTCTCTCCGTCTCTCTCTCTCTCCTTCTCTCTCCGTCTCTCTCTCTCTTTTTCTCTCTTTCTCTCTGTCTCTCTGTCTCTGTCTCTCTCTCTCTCTCTCTCTCTCTCTCTCTCTCTCCTCTCTCTCTCTCTCTCTCTTTCCCTCTCGGTTTCTGTCTCTTTTTCTCCCCTCTCTCTGTCAGTCAGTCAGTCACTTTCTTTCTCTCTCTGTCTCTCTCGCTCCCCCTTTGTCTCTCTCTCTCTCTCTCTCTCTCTCTCTCTCTCTCCCCTCTCTCTCTCTCTCGTTCTTTCACTCCGTCTGTCTGTCTCTCTGTCTAACTCTCTCTCTCTCTCTCTCTCTCTCTCTCTCTCTCTCTCTCTCTCTCTCTCTCTCCCTCCTCTCTCTCTCTCCCTGTGTGTGTGTGTGTGTAAATGGCTGTGATATTATACATAATACCACAAAACCCTTACATACACACACAGATATCAGTGAACGCTCCCTGTGTGGATAACGATTTCTTTCAGTGTGTTTTGATTGATCGTCTGGACAGTATCAGATAGTGATTTTCTTGTCCAGTGTCTGTATTGCACACGTATTTTGTCCCAACCGTGTGGGCGGTATGTTTCTACAGTTTCCATACTATCCCATATTTATTTAGATACAGAAACCCCCCAAAACACGAAAATAGAATCAGAACGTGTATTTAATATATAACCAGACAAGACAGGGCGCAAAGTTTCGCCCAGCTGGTCTTTGTCAAGCGTGAATATAAGATGACATACAATCAAACAAGAAATTACAAAAATTAGTAGAAAAAAAAAAGCGTGAACTTCCCAGCTGTTTTGTCCAGTGGGGAGAAGAGGAGTTAATTTAAACACATCGTGTACAGATGTACCTGCCGTTTATTTCTTTTCGGGATTAACACATTCGGTACCGCGTCACGAGATCCTCGTGACTCAGCTTTCTCTCTCCGTGGACAGCGTCACGAGGATTTCGTGTCCTGAACCGTAGTTTCAGTTTCGAGTATATAAATAGAACAATACCGCATTGCTGACGTAATCCTTTTCCGGCAAAGGGAGTATACTATTGCTATTTCCTTTCTGCATTTACACGACGTTTGAAGCGGCAAAAATGGCAAAAAACAGGCGTAATTTGAGTGTTTCTCCTACTTGGTCAATAGTACAGTGACCTATTTTCTTGGTAGGAAAAGGGTTAACCTGAATGAAGAAATATTTACTGATTTTTTATATGATACTGGAATGGGGATCAAAGTCCTTACTCAACATATATACGGTT
>JAPXFY010000018.1:78731572-78734072 GCA_030674185.1 Monoplex corrugatus
AAATACTTCTGTAGTTATCAATGCAAACCCCGATCACCCTTTTTATGTAAGGGAAAGATTACTGCTTTTGTCCAGCTTTTGGGTAACTACCACAACTGAACACTTTATTGAACAAGGGGTGTAGAAATTAATGGTACGTTTGCTCCTGATGGAACAGTCAGTGGCAAACCATCTGGCCTGGCAGCTTTACCCTTCTTCATTGCTGTAATCGCTTTGAATATCTCAGTTTCTGATATTTCATTAAATCATGATCAAAATTATGATACTCTTCACACGTTTCAGAACTGTGATCTTTAATGTGTCTGAAATTTCTTGTTCAAAATCTTCATCATGGACATTTTGTTCGGGTGACAGTAAGTTTTTGAAATATTCATACCATTTCATTGGTGTGACTGCATTTGATCCTTTTGGATTGATGCTGTAGTGACTTTATTTTTTGCCAAAACGATTTAGAGTTTGGGTCTGCGCATGCTTCGTTTAATTCATCTTATGATACGTTTGTCTCTTTCCTCTTTTTTCGATTTACAAAGCAATTTGAATGCATTTTTGTGGTCAAGATAGCTTTCTAAGTCCTTTCTGTCATTAATATGTCTGAATATACGTAGATACATGTATTTCTCTTGTTTAGCTATGTCACATTCCTGTCCCACCAAGGTGGTTGATTATACGAACATTGCTTTTTGGTCTTGACTGCATTTGTTCTGCTGCTTTTTGCATGAGACACAACATATTCTGTGCCTTAGGCTCATCAACACTTTGAGTTAGTGCTTCTAAGAAATGTGCTAGTCGCTGGGTTACATTGGTTTGAAGATAATCAGTAAAGGCTTCTAGACTTTGACTTATTACTTTAAATTTAACTTGTATTCCATACTAACACTGTTTCATCTTCAGTTTCTTCGTAGCTTTCACCCATATTATCATTGAGAATCAAAACAATAGGAAAATGGTCAGATTCAGATGTGTGTGTGTGTGTGTGTGTGTGTGTGTGTGTGTGTGTGTGTGTGTGTGTGTGTGTGTGTGTGTGTGTGTGTGTGTGTGTGTGTGTGTGTGTGTGTGTGTGTGTGTGTGTGTGTGTGTGTGTGTGTAAATACAAATATAACGTTTTGACTTTTTTTCCAATAATAAAGATAAAATAACGATAATAGCAATAATAATGATATTGATAAAACATATTATTATTCCCAGAGCTTATTTACAGACGTATACTTTATCAAGACTTGAAATCTAAATCTAATATGTTAGGAACAGTTATCAATGCTGCATCCAATCAACATTTGAACGAAAATATGATACGCCATGAGAAGAAACAATGTGGACGGATTGCGAAATACATTGTACATATTGTATGTTATCTGTCGTATATATTGTATGTTATCTTTTGTACTGAATCTATGTTTTCTATTGTAATATTCTATTATCTCTAGTTATGTTATCTCTTGTACTGAATCTATGTTTTCTATTGTATATATTCTATGTTACCTCTTGTACTGACTCTATTTATCTATTGTATAGATTCTACTTACTATTGACATTCTGTGTTATTATTGTACATATTCTGTGTTATATATTGTACAATTCTGTGTTATCGATTGTTACACATAGTACGTTATCTAGAAAGATTAAAAAAAAACGACACGAAAGACAACAAACAATAATCGAAGTAACCAAAGAAACAGTGTAGTCAGTACGTGACACGATCATCACGGTCGTTCCCTAAAGTACCTATATTCAAATATTCAACCACCACTTTCCTCCTAGCCCATCCATCGGAAATATCGCAGGGGACATCACTGCTTGGAATGCAAGAAAGGGCAATTTTACTCCGGGTCGAATAATTCAGTGAACCTCACTTTGACTCTCACCTCACCTAATGTTAATTTATTTTATGAATCTGTGAAACAAATTCTTAGGAACCCTCGTAGGTAAAGACTCAAATTTGCCATTGAAATTCACAGGGCATATTCCCCAATGATCATAGGAGGATTGTAAAAATAATGACTGAAGTATAGCTCTGTGGGTATGTTTGTTAGTATGTCTGTGAGTGTGAGTGTGTGTGTGTGCGCGCACGTGGGCAGCGGGGGAGAGGAAGAGAGAAAGAGAGAAAGAGAAACAGAGAGAAAGAGAGAGATACGATACGATACGATATGATACGATACGATACGATACGATACGATACGATACGATACGATACGATACGATACGATACGATATCCATTTATTCAACAAAAGGCCATGGCCCCTCAGTTGAAGGGGTTGATGTGAGCATACATCTCCACAAAAAATATATACACAAAAATCAACTGTATAATTATAGTAATATACATGTACATAGATATCTCCAATTATCAGTTACAAACAGTACTACGAAATTTAAACGCTTTGTATAAAAAGAAAGGAAACTGTTTCATTGTTGTTTCATTTTTGTGATGCAATTAGTAAACAAAGTCTGAACTGAGAAGGGTTTCTATAGTATTTTTCTGGATAAAGCGAGACTGCAGAT
>JAPXFY010000018.1:78751572-78766572 GCA_030674185.1 Monoplex corrugatus
TCAAAACTCCTTGAAAAAGTCGTCCTCAACCAGCTGAACTCTCACCTGTCTGCCAACAATCTCCTCAATCCTTTCCAGTCAGCCTACCGCCAGTGCCATAGCACTGAAACTGCCCTACTACACATTCTCAACAATCTCCTCCTTGCAACTGATACTGGCAAAGTCTCTCCTCCTCACACTCCTTGATCTGTCTGCAGCCTTTGATACCATTGATCATGGTATTCTCCTTTCTAGACTTCATCATACTTTTGGCATCTCTGACATTGCTCTGTCTTGGTTCACTTCATACCTATCAAACAGAAAACAAACCGTTCTCATCAATGGCACTTACTCTCAACCTGCATACCTGACCTGTGGTGTTCCACAAGGATCTGTCCTTGGCCCTGTTCTTTTCACTCTTTACACCTCCCCCCTGTCCACCATCACCAACTCCCATTCTATAAAACACCACTTCTATGCTGATGACACCCAACTTCAAGACAGTGACTCACCTGATAATATACAGCGCCTGTTGACTCGCACCACTGAGTGTTACTCGGACATTAAGAAATGGATGACACACAATAGACTTCAGCTTAATGACGACAAAACAGAAGCTATCCTCATTGGCACCCGTCAGAAACTTTCTCAGCTGCCTCCTCTTTCTCTCCCATTATGTAACACATCAGTCCCAATTTCTGATTCAGCTAAAAACCTTGGTGTCTGCATTGACTCTACCCTCTCCATGAACAACTTTGTTTCTCAAACTGCCAGATCCTGCTACTATCATCTCCATCGTATAAAGCTGATCAGGAAGTATCTCTCTGTCGAAACAACTGCAAAACTCGTTCTCTCCTTCATAATGTCTCGCATTGACTATTGCAATTCACTCCTGTCTGGTCTTCCTGCCTCCACCATTCACATCCTACAGCGCATTCAAAACAATGCTGCACGCCTTGTACTCAAAAAGAAAAAAGCTGACCACATATCTCCTCTCCTGGCACAACTTCACTGGCTCCCTGTATCAAAGTGCATACAGTACAAACTAGACACCATGTGCTACAAAAGCCTCAATAACGCAGCCCCCGATTACCTGTCAAGCCTACTTGAGATCTATGTTCCCTCACGTACCCTCCGCTCTGCCTCTGATCCTCTGACTTTTCGCTTTCCACGCACTAAGCTCAATACCTATGGTCCACGAGCCTTCTCTGTTTCTGGTCCACTCTCCTGGAACAAACTTCCTCTCTCAGTCCGTCAGCAACCTACTTTTGTCTCCTTCAAGTCCGCTCTCAAAACTCACCTTTTCTCTCCTGCATAAAATCCTAACCTCACTCAACCCTCCCCTCTGCAGCCTGTCTCCGCTCGGAGGGAATCACATGGTTATAATATATAATTGTATGCTATGCTCTCTATAATTTTCCATTGCTTTTATTCTTGCTTTTATTGCTTTTATTCTTTCTCCCCATTTATAGCCATGCGTGTGTGTGGGTGTGTGTGTGTGTGTGTGTGTGTGTGTGTGTGTGTGTGTGTGTCTGTGTGTGTGCGTGCGTGTGTGTGCGAGCGTGCGTGCCTCCGTGTGTGTCTGCTTCAGCGCTTAGATTTGATTTTATCAAGATTTTGCGCTATATAAATATTGTAATTATTATTATTATAAAAAACGCGCCATTTGAAAATAAAGGAAAAAAAAAAAAACTAATCATAGAAAACTGTCATTCTATATCACTCAATCACAACAACACGCCACAATAAACAACACAAACAAACAAAACCTGACACACTATAGAAATCACTCGTTCTAAATCACTGAAATACTATAACTCGGCACTACAAATTTAAACAAACAAATAGATAAATAAACAAATAAATAAATAAATAGATAATGAATAAATAAATAGATAAATAATACATCGATAAATCAGTAAATAAATAAATAAATACATCATTAAATAAATACAATAACACAGAGAAAATAATCATTCTAAATCACTCACAATATAATACACACTATAAAAAAAAAAACTAACAGTCTATATATAGAAAACACTCATTTTAAATCAGTCACAATACAGTAACACACTGTTAAAAAAACTAACAGGCTATATATAGAAAACACTCATTCTATATCACTCACAATACAATAACACGCCATTACAAAATAATACAATAAATTAAAATAAAATGAAATAAAGTAAAACAGAATAAAATAAAATAAAATTAGATAAAATAAAACTAAACGAAATAAATAAATAAATATACAAAAAACAAAATAGCACATTATAGAAAACACTCATTCTAAATCATTCAAAATACAATAAAACGCCATTACAAAAATAAATTTGAAAAAAAAAAGAATAAACAAACAAGCAACACACTAGAGAAAACACTCATTCTAAATCACCCAAACACAATAAGACCATATAAAAAGCCAACACACCATAGACAACCTCATTGTAAGGACCCTGCCATGCACCAAACAGTCATGGACAGAGACAATGGAGCAAATTACTTCATGCTTGTTCTCTCCCACTGCCGTTCATAGGCTGTGATCAATGCTCATCACTTCTGTTGTCTGATTGCCTTGATGCCTGTGAGCACTGTGTCATCATCAGTGGGCAGGTATGGAAATAGCAGGTGGATGTTCAGAAGGCAGGTATTTCTGTACATGTCTTGAGTGTCTTGTCCTGTGTCTGTTTGGAGCAGCAATGACATATATAATAGTCTTTTTTTTTATCATATTATGTGTACTGCATACCAGTGTGTCTTTTTTGCCTCGTTAACGAATTTTATTTCTGTTTCATTTATTATCATTATTATCATTATGTTATTATTTTATTATTATTTATTATTATTATTATTATTATTATTATTTATTATCTATTATTATTATTATTATTATTATTATTATTATTATTATTATTATTGTTATTATTATTTATTATTATATTATTGTTGTTATATATTATTATTTTATTATTATATTATTATTATTATTATTATTATTATTATATTATTATTATTATATTATTGTTATTATATTATTATTATTTTTTATCACTTGTTATATATTGTTGTTGTTTTTCTGTCATCATCTCATCCTCCTCATTATTATCATTATGTAGATTATTATTATTATCACTTGTAGTAGTATATATTGTTGTTGTTTCTGTCATATCCCATTTTATCATTAGTTAATTTATTATTATTATTGTTATTATTATTATTGTTATTATTATTATTATTATTATTATTATTATTATTATTATTATTATCACTTGTAGTAGTAGTAGTATTGTTGTTGTTTCTGTATCTCCTCATATTATCATTATATCATATTAAGTTATTATTATTATCCTGTATATATATATTGTTGTTCTGTCTCATCCTCATTTCTCTAGTGAGTATTATTAATTGTTTATTTACACTTGTATCGTATTATGTTGTGTTCTGTCCATCCTCATCATCCTCATTATTATCATTAGTGTAAGATTATTATTATTTATTGTTATTATTTTATTTTTTTGTTGTCATTGTTATCATTATCAGAATTATAATCAATGATAATTTATTGATTTATCTATTTATTTATTTGTTTGCTTATTTGTTTGTTTATTTATGTATTTACTAATTTAGTTATTAGCATTACATAATGTTTAAAAGACAACAACATATTAAAAAAAAGAAGTGGAAATGGATGGATAGAGAGACCAATAAGCCAAAAACAGAAGATATATAAATAAACAAATACACAAATAATAAAAAGAAAAAAAAAACAATAGCAAAACTTCCCTGTCCCTTGGTAAAATAGGAGCAAATGACTGATGATGCAATGGAGCTCCACCCGGAGTTGAGACTGCGACCCAGGATTGTATTCTAGACTTGCTATCATAACATATACTGGCGTCAACCAGGCCTGGGAAATTCAAACACCTGCAGTGCTTGTCAGAAGATTTGAACAACATCCATAACGATGCATCTGTCAAGTGAATGATTTTCGACTGTGTGGTGCCAGAATTTCCAATAAGCCCATAGTACATTCAAATGTGAGTAGAAGTCAGATGGAGGCCAAAAATCCTACAATAATCGAGACTGCTTTGATGGAATTCGAACACACAACTTTCCAGTCTGTAGTCCTTTGTACTACCCACTGCTCCACGGCCACTGGACTTAACAAACAACACATTTAAGAACTTTCAAAATATTATGAAAGAAAAAGGGAAAATTTTACAGATTTATTTTTCAAGAAAACAACTTTTTAGAAACTGATACAGAAATAACGCCTTTCCTGTCATTGCTCCTTTGCTTTCTGTCGTGGGAAATGGTATCAACATGGTCTTTGTAGGAATGTTCCCATATTTTTTTTGACGAATAAGTGTTTTTCTTAGGCATTCAAGGCAGAGCACCTTAAAAAAATATGTACTTTGTCTTAAATTCCGGTGGCACAATTGCGCAATTTAAAAGTCAAGGCACTGAAAGAGAGAGAAAGAAAGACAGACAGACAGACAGAGAGAAAGAGACAGACAGACAAACAGACAGACAGAGTGAGAGAGAGAGGAAGAGAGAGAGGAAGAGAGAGAGAGAAAGACAGAGAGAAACAGAGACAGAGAAAGAGACAGAGAAATAGAGACAGAGAGAGACAGACAGAGAGACATATAGACACAGAGAGAGAAAAACAGAGAGACAGACAGAGAGAGAGAGAGAGAGAGAGAGAGAGAAGACAGACAGACAGACAGACATACAAACACACACGCACACAGACAGAGTCAGATAGTGCGGTTTACTGACAAGACAGACAGATCAGTATATAAACAAATAACCAGACAATATATTAAAAAATACAGATTGACACAAACATAAAAAGACAAAGACAGACACACAGGCAGGTGACATAAAGCAAAGATTATCTTGCAACCTAAACAACAGACACTACCAACAGTCACCAAACAACTGGAAGGAAGCTTGTGCGTGGCAGGATCGTTACAGTGAGTTTCACAGACTCCCACCATCTCTCTCTCTTTTCTGGCCAGCCATCTTTCAGAAACCTCTCAAGGGGCAGCTTTTGCTAGCTATGCCAGAAGGGGCAAGTCGCTCACACCTGAGTGATTTAATATGCCCCACAGCGATGCCAACCTACTGTGATTTCTTTTGTCTATCACTAACACAACTGCTTGTCAAAATAGAAGTTGTTTTGGCTCAAGAGTCAACGTTTTTCAATCGGACTTTAGAGAGTTTATACTGATGTTAGAGTGGTTGTGTTTTTGTTGACTTTAGATAGACTCTGTCCCTGTCTCTGTCTCTGCCTCTGTCTCTGTCTCTCTGTCTCTCTCTCACTCTCTCTCTCTGGGTATGTGTGTGTGTGTGTGTGTGTGTGTGTGTGTGTGTGTGTGTGTGTGTGTGTGTGTGTGTGTGTACGTTTTTTGAATTTTTGTTTATGGTACTTTTACTGGAAATGAGACCACACACACACACACACACACACACACACACACACACACACACACAACACACACACACACACACACAACACACAATACACACACATACACACACAAACACACAAATACACACATATGCACACACACACAAACACACACACACACTACACACACACACACACACACACACACACACACACACACACACACACACACACACACACACACACACACACAATGACGACAGAAAAACACGGGACATAGAATTAGAAAGAAACACCGATGAAAACAACAACAAGAGATGGAAGGATCTGATACGTGGTAAAGATCGCTGTTGTGATGTTCACACAATCCCATCATTGAACCATTTCCACAGCGTATCTGATCGCTCATTTCTCGAGAGGCAGCTCTTGCTTAGAACGCAAGAAAGGGTCAATTCCTCTGTGTGGAGTAATTCAATAGATTCCACGCTGACCCCGCCTAATGCAGACATTTTGTTTTTCTGTTGCCAGAACATGTTATTGTTATTGTTCCTTAAAGACCAGCCGACTGCAAAGAGCCATATCAGGGCTATAACCTTATGAAAAAGTACGCAATACCTCATAAAAAAAGAAAATTATATACACATACCAATGTATTCACGCACATAATCTAAGGAAATGCCCCTTGTGATGACCACTCCGTCTAATTCTTCACCTAGGGATATAAAAACCATGACCTGAATACAAATGTAAACACAGCTAAGGACGCTAAAAAGTAACTACAAAATGGGACTAAAATACCTAAAATTGTTTTTGCACATCGCATTTCGTCAGAGTCAAAAATGCGCTTAAAATATAAACCCAGTTATCAGACCTTAGAGAAGGTATCTAAGACTTCATCGAACACGTAAGGTGAATGGACCAGCAAGGCAGTAAAGGATAGGAAGAAATGACAGAAAGCAAACGAACAAGCCAGAAACACAGAGTGACACAAAAGAAGACATTTCTAGCACAGAATTAGTGAGAACAAAGAGGAAATTTCCAGCACAGAATTTCCAGAAGGTGGAGATACTGTTTATACTGAAAGAGTCCCCGGCATCCCCATGGGGCGGGGGGGGGGGGGGTCGCCAGAACAAACAGGAAGAGATTTAAGATGTTTTTGGATCAGAGCTTAACACGTTTCTGATCGCAATCTACAGTTTGTCCGCTACACGAAATTCCGCTTGTGGTCCACAATCCACGATTTACTGGTTATGACTGCCACTTCCGATTTTGGCTGTTGCCAGGGACAGCAGAAGAAGATAGAACTTCACCAGGCAAGAGCTGCAGGGGAAACTATTCTATCAACTTCCTGTTAATGTATCATTCTTTTAGTCGTTCGAAATTACTCCAAAAACGACACTTTTGTGCCGGCAAGCAAATGTTTGACGAAATCTGTATAGACTTGCGATTCAAGCGATGATTCTGACAGTGATTTCGGTGATCACTTAAGCGAAAATTTTTATCCACAGAAGTAGTGATATTGACGTGTCGGATGATGGTGATTGTGGTGCTCGTTCACGTTTTGAGAACATCACGAAAACAACAAACAAAACATTGTCAGTACCATCCGGGGCTTATACGTAGACGCGATCGAATCGAATATTCAAATTATTATTTTGTAGCTTTACAGAAAACAATTGCACGAGCAATCATTTCTATACAGCTTCATACAATTTAAGCACGTCTATTCAGAAACACCAGAAATATCAGAAACAGGCATGCAAGAAGATGTTATGTGACACGACCTGCCGAGATGACTGCAACTTTAAAACAGCTTGTCAGGGACAGTAAACTCAGCAGATATTGCGTGATCAGATCTCTCTTTCTCTCTCTCTCTCTCTCTCTCTCTCTCTCTCTCTCTCTTCTCTCTCTCTCTCTCTCTCTCTCTTCTCTCTCTCTCTCTCTCTCTCTCTCTCTGCCTGCCTGTCTGTCTGTCTGTCTGTCTGTCTCTCTTTACACACACACACACACACACAAATATATATATAATATATATATATATATATATATATATATATATATATATAGTGTGTGTGTGGTGTGTGTGTGTGTGTGTGTGTGTGTGTGTGTGTGTGTGTGTGTGTGTTAAAGGAAAGCTGGAGGGAAAGAGAGCACCTGGTAGACCCAGGGAGAAGATATTGGACGGACTCGCAGAGTGGCTGAAGACAGAGAGGGTGGAAGAGGTGCTTGAGGCAACAAGTGATTGAAACAGATGGACGGCCATGATGGCCAACGCCATATGGCAAGGCACTTGATGATGATGATGATATACATATATATATCTATCGCTATCCGTATGAGTGTGTGTTATTTGCATAACCAAATATGTTAGTAGATGATTTTGATAAATTGTATCGATGAAACTTTACCAAACTTTAACCACATGCATTCCTGAACATCTCTTAAACATTGCATATATTCTGTAAATATACGTTTCATTGATTCAGATTTATTTAAATTCATTCATCTTTATTTCTTTTTTTTTTCTTCTGCAAATTGCATATATTCTGGAAAGATATAATTCACTGATTTAGATTTATTTAAATTCATTCATCTTACATCCTTTTTATGGGATTGTTTTTACTTTGTACCAGCTGGAGTTTGCCAAAGATCCCACAGTTCTTGTTTATAGATTTACATTGAAAGAGCCATCATACGTGTTTTTCTTTTTTCTTTTTCTTACTTTTTTTTTTTGGGGGGGGGGGGAGGGGGTGTTTATTCTATCTCTTTTAACAACCAGTGAAACTTAATCATCAAGAAAGTTTTTTTGATAGTTAGAATGTAACTCTACATTTATTCCTGTTTATTCCGCAAACCTACACTCTAGAACATCTTGCAGTGAAAAAAGACAAATCCCTTCTTAAAATCAGTTGAAGACTTTGTCGTTTAGTAAAACAACGAAGGTGAAAACTATATGTGGGTCTTCACTTAACTGGCAATATGAATACAATGTACAGGCATAGACAATTCCCTGCAAGAGCCTTGGTACAGTATGTACATGTACACAATAGCTGTTGTGAGGACAAAAGAAATACCGATACTATGTATGTTCTCTGTCAATGGTACACGTAGTGAGAGATTCTTGATATCGCTAGCTGCTCTGGTCTGATTGCCTCTATAAAGCTGAAAACAATGTTAAGCAAATGTAGGCAATAGCAATAATGAGTGATGTGTAAGAAAGATGATATTTCTTAGTATGTCTTGGTATCTGTGAAGCATTTATGGGTATGGGATATGCGCATCGGTTACGTTCTTTATCCTTGCTGTCTTTCTGTGTACTATCTTTATCTATCTATCTATCTATTATCTATCTATCTATCTATTATCTTTTATTCATATCTATCTATCTATCTATCTATCTATCTACCATATCATTATCTACTATATATCGATCTATATATCTATCTATTATCTATTATTATTATTTATTTATCATCTATCTATCTATCTATCTATCCATCTATCATCATCCATCTATCTATCTGTCTATCTATCATATCGATTATATTATTATCTTCTGTATGTCTATCTATCTATCTATCTATTACTATCTATCTATCTATCTATATCTATCTATCTATCTATCTGTCTATCTATCTATCCATATATCCATCATCCTTCTTCTACTATCTATCTATCTATCTATTAACTATCTATCTATTTATCTCCTCCTTCCTCTTATTTTATTATTTCTGTGTTGTTCTTGTTCCCTTTTATTCTGCGATCATTTTTGTAATAACTCGAAATATTCAGTACAACATGTGGTAGTTGTTTTTATACTATGAATGTTGGTTGGTTCTAACATTATTCATATAATGCATGATTGTGGTGTGGTGTGTGTTGTTTTTTGTGGGTGTGTGTGTGTTGTGTGTGTGTGTGGTGTTTGTGTTGTTGTGGTGGTCTTTGATTTATGTCTTTCACTAAGTGATTTTAGTCAAAAACAATCAAATATACAAAAAGAGGGGGTGGTGGTGTGTGTTGATAGATGGAGGAGTGAATGTAGTATTTGAATTGTCAATTTTGTTTGAAAAATGATGATCAGAAAACTGTTTTTGGGGGGGATGGTAACTAACATTAATGTTCCTATTTTCGATTTAAACAAGTACGTGCATTGTAAATGATCCGTGGAGATGATAAGTATAACTAATATTGACTTACCACACAATTGAACTAGTCAATGAACATTTTAAATGTATTCGTTACCTAGGAGACTTTTTGGACAGGCTAACGAATATTCCATACAGTAACTTGACTCGATCGTAGGCATACATTGATTGTCTTAACAATTTTCAGCCCCAGCACAAGTTTAAATTTTAATTTCTCTCTGAATTTTTTTTTCTTCTTTTTGAATAGCAAGAGACTAAGACATTGGTGATGATTTTTTTTCGAGTTGTTCTTTAAGGAATATCCACACGGCTGATGTTCTGTCTCGGTTCAATATGTCAGTGACCATAGAGAGTCAGCTTAAATGTTTGTTTTGAATTGTGAATATTCAGAAATAGAAAGCAAAGGTAAGGTTGGAACTAAACAGCAGGAAGACTGAATCATGGTGATCATTTAAAAAAACTTGAAATCCCCTCATACAAAATAACAGCAAATGGCACAACCTTGACACAGGTTAATAAGTTCAAATACCTGGGAACGGTCATTTCACCAGACGGCAGATGCACATCGGAAGTAGCTGGCAGAATCGGCCAAGCCAAAACAGCATACAAGAAGATGACAAGCATTCTTACCAACAAATGCCTATCAATTAACATCAGAAAGAGAGTCCTTGAATGTTATATAGAACCAATACTGTTGTACGGATGCGAGGCGTGGACAGTCAGCAAGCAAAGCCAGAGCAGGATTGAGGCAGCCGAGATGTGGTTTCTCAGAAGAATGTTGAGAGTTCCATGGACAGCAAAGAAAACAAACGAGACAGTCTTGATGGAGGCAGACACAAGTAGATCACTCATAAGGAAGATTAGGAAAAGACAAGCAACATTTATATGCCATTTTATGAGGAAGGGGGGTTTGGAGCACCTGGTCACAACGGGAAAGCTGGAGGGAAAGAGAGCATCGGGTAGACCCAGGGAGAGAATGCTGGACGGACTTGCAGATGGCTGGGGATGAGGAGGGTGGGGGACATGCTGGGGGCAACGAGAGATAGAGATGGTTGGAAGTCCATGGTCGCCAACGCCATGGGGCAGGGCACCTGATGATGATGATGATGATTGAATTTACTCACCTCATGTATGGAGACACCATCAGTGCATACATATTTAAATAGAGATGATCTCATTCAGTTTCAGTAACGCTTTTGTCAAGAACCTTGGAGAGAAATGGGATATTTGATACAGGTCTATCATTTCTATATCACTGGGAACGAGATGATTTATTCTTGAGATGTGGGAGGATGGTAGCAGTTTTGAAAGCAGAAGGGAAGGCTCCTGAGACCAAAGATGAATTTACGTTTGTGAGTGTGTGTTATATATATATATGTGTGGTGTGTGTGTGTGTGTGTTGTGTGTGTGTGTCTGTGTGTGTGTTTGTTGTGTGTGTGTGTGTGTGTGTGTGTGTGTGTGTGTGTGTGTGTGTTGTGTTATGTGTTTGTTTGTTTGAGTCAGTGTGTGTGTATGTGTGTGTGTGTGTGTGTGTTTGTGCGTATGTGTGTGCGTGTGTGCGTGTGTGTATGTGTTTGTTTGTTTGAGTCAGTGTGTGTGTATGTGTGTGTGTGTGTGTGTTTGTGCGTATGTGTGTGCGTGTGTGCGTGTGTGTGTGTGTGTGTGTGAGTGTGTGTGTGTGTGTGTGTGTCTGTGTGTATGTGTTGTTTGTTTGAGTCAGTGTGTGTGTATGTGTGTGTGTGTGTTTGTGCGTATGTGTGTGCGTGTGTGCGTGTGTGCGTGTATGTGCGTGTGTAAATGTGTGTGTGTGTGTGTGCGTGTGTGTGTGTGTGTTGAGAGAGAGAGAGAGAGAGAGACAGGACAGACAGACAGACAGACAGACATATAGACAGACAGAGACAGAGAGAACATGCACAGACCAAGAACACCATTTTTTTTTTATTGTCAAGGATGGTGACATAAGCTCTGAATACTTGTTTACCTCCATCCTTCGAGAGAGGGAGAAAGAGCGAGAGAGAGAGAGAGAGAGAGAGAGAGAGAGAGAGAGAGAGAGAGAGAGAGAAAGAAAGAAATAGACAGAGAGAGATAAACGCACAACCAGCCAGCCAGGCAGACACACACACAAACAGACAGACGGACGGACAGAGATAGACAGACAGACAGACAGGGCCACAGAGAAAGAGGGAGAGAGAGAGAGGGAGACAGAGAGAGAGAGAGACAGAGAGACAAAGACAAACAAACAGACAGATAGACAGAGACATAATTGAGAACGGAAGGAGAGAAAGAGACAGAGGGCCATACAGACAGACAGAGACAGAGAAACACACGACGAGAGAGAGAGAGAGAGAGAGAGAGAGAGAGAGAGAGAGAGAGAGAGAGAGAGAGACAGAGAGAGAGACAGAGAGACACAGAGAGACACAGAGATACAGAAACATAGAGAGAGAGAGAGAGAGAGAGAGAGAGAGAGAGAGAGAGAGAGAGAGAGAGAGAGAGAGAGAGAGAGAAACAAACAGACATCAAAGAAAAATAAAAGTTAGAGATAATTTATACTGCAGCAATGGGGTGACAAAGACAGCAAAACGTGAGAAACAGAGACCATCAGACAGCTCCCCCCCCCACCCCCACCCCCACTAATCAGAATAATCACTCAGACAGAGGGAGCCGATGCGTGGCTGACTCATTACAATGAAGTTGGCAGATTCCCACTTTCCTCTTCCTTCTCAGCACGTGCATCTGCCGGAAATGTCTTGAGGGACCAGCTCTGCTTGGAATGCAAGAAAGGGCAATTTGCTCCCAAACGAGTAATTCAATAGACACCACATTGACCCTTGACCCTTGCTAATGTGGACTTGATGCCACTAACTTTAAGAACACACGCTTGTATGTGAAAAACCTTTGCTGTAAATGTGGTTATGTTTTGTTTGGGATCACGATCGTGTTCGTTGTCTCGCGCCAGTGTGTTTGTTTCTTTGTTTGTTTGTTTGTTTGTTTGTTTGTTTGTTTGTGTGTGTGTGTGTGTGTGTGTGTGTGTGTGTGTGTGTGAGTGTGTGTGTGTGTAGTGTGTGTGTATGTATGTGTGTGTTTGTGTGTGTGTGTGTGTGTGTGTGTGTGTGTGTGTGTGTGTGTGTGTGTGTGTGTGTGTGTGTGTGTATGTGTGTGAACTAATTTCCCTAGAGGATAAAAACGAGTTGTGACCAGTCACCATGGAGTAGTGGTTAACGCAGCGGACAACCGACAGGAAGGTTGTGGGTTCGAATCCCAATCCATGCTTTCAAAATCACTCTGTAGATTTCTTTGTCTCCAATCGGCTCCTACTCGGAGCTGAGAGTGCTATGGGCTCAATGGAAAGATTATGACCACACAGTCCTATCTGATTCACTTCACGAATGCATCACTAACTGTGTTACTAAAATCTTCCAACCAAAACCGCAGGTGTCTGCATCTCTCGGGCCTGGTTGACGCCAGGATATATCACGATAATAAGTATGGAATACAGACCTGTCACGAAGTCTCAATCGTATAGATGGAATTCCGTAACATCACGTTCATCATCCTTACCGTCATTATTATCATAACATTAATCATCATCACCATCAAGTGTATTGCCAAATGGCGTTAGCGATCTTGGCCCTCCATATGTATCTATCCCTTGTTGCTGCAAGCACATCTTCCACCCTCTCTGTCTTCAGCCACTCTGCAAGACCTTCCAACATTTTTTCCCTGGGTCTACCTGGTGTTCTCTTTCCCTCCAGCTTTCCCGTTGTGACCAGGTGCTTTAATTCCCCTTTCCTCATAAAATGGCCTATAAATGTTGCCTGTCTTTTCCTTATCTTCCATATCAGTGATCTTCTTGTGTCTGCCTCCATCAAGACTGTCTGATTTGTTTTCTTTGCTGTCCATGGAACTCTCAACATTCTTCTGAGAAACCACATCATAGCATTGCAAGAAAAAAACAAGAAAAAA
This sequence comes from Monoplex corrugatus, assembly GCA_030674185.1. Classification (NCBI taxonomy): domain Eukaryota; kingdom Metazoa; phylum Mollusca; class Gastropoda; order Littorinimorpha; family Ranellidae; genus Monoplex; species Monoplex corrugatus. The sequence continues at coordinate 78,765,076 of JAPXFY010000018.1, forward strand.
AAAAAAAGACCAGAGTCTGTAGCCATTACGGTGGAGTAAAAATGGCACAAAAAACGTCCTGATGTATGTTACCTGTGTAGGAGGTAACGGGTGATAATTTCTCTTTTGGTGAACAATGACAGTTTAGTTGTCCAAGAAAATATAGCATGGTCGTCGTCTGATCCGTTTTGTTCCAGTTCTAGATAATCGGTTGATACCTCCGCCACCCCACCCTCTATCCCAGTACACGTCTACCTCATTATTTCCCTTTAACCCAACTTCCTCTTTTTTTCTGTCAAATGTGTGTGTTGTTTTTGTATCGTTTTTTTTGCTCCAACTTTTAAATTTTTCGCAAGTTTGTATTTTTGTTCGTTATGTTTGTTTGTTTGTTTGTTTGTTTGTTTGTTTGTTTGTTTGTTCAGTGGGTTGGTTGGTTGTTTCTTTGTTTGTTTGTTTGTTTAGTGGGTTGGTTGGTTAGTTGTTTGTTCATCCATTTTTTTTTATTTGGATTCATTTCATGCCCCCCCCCCTCCCTCCCCAAGTATCCATATGTCAACTGTTTTAAAAGAAGTACTAGAATGACATGATTACATACTCTGTCTCTTGTCTGTCTGTCTGTCTGTCTGTCTGTACCTGCTCCCCCCTCTCTCTCGCTCTGTCTCTCTCTCCCTCTCTGTGCTCTGTCTGTCTGTCTGTCTGTCTGTCTGTGTCTCTGTTACCTGTCTCCCTCTCTTCTCTTCTGTCTGTCTTCCTTCTCTGTCTCTGTCTCTCTGCCTCGTCTCTTCTCTTGCTCTTCTTCCTTCTCTGCCTCTCTGCTCCTGTTCCTGTCTCTGTCTCTCTCTCTCTCTCTCTCTCTCTCTCTCTCTCTCTCTCTCCTTAGAATTTACTCAAATGAATGTGGTTTTACTTTGTCTGGTACATCATTATGCAACTCACCCCACCCTCACCCTCACACGTACCCCGAGTATAACCATCCGAACCCCCCCCCCCCCACACACACACACACACACACACGATCACTGCATTTTTTTAAAAATAAATCTCATGTCAACGTTATACCCATCAATAAATAATAGGGCACTCAACTATTTCAAACATGCTTACATACAATACAATGTATGGAGGTGCTATGCATATATACATATATATGTGTAAGTTTGCATTGCATGCATATATCTGCTGTTGTCACTTGAAATATAATTACTGTCATTGTTGCCACATGAGATATAATTAATGTCATTGTTGCCACTTGAAATATAATTACTGTCATTGTTGCCACTTGATATATAATTACTGTCATTGTTGCCACTTGATATATAATTACTGTCATTGTTGCCACTACTGTAAGTGTTAAACGATAATTCTAATAGCGACACGATTGTCTGTTTTCGCCGCATCTCTCTTTTAAGATCCAAAACAAGTGCGACTGCCCGCCCCCAAGCAAACAGGAACCAGAAGAACAAGAAAACCAATGTAAGCGCGTGTTTTGTTTTGTTTTGTTTTGTTAAATACGCGCTT